>CAEGAD010047653.1:0-135264 GCA_903067055.1 Poeciliopsis paucimaculata | reverse complement strand
TCTGCTCTGCATCCCCAGAACCAGAACCAAACGAGGAGAAGCAGCATTCAGCATCTATGCACCAAAAATCTGGAACAAACTTCCAGAAAACTGTAAAACAGCTGAAACACTGAGTTCCTTCAAATCACAGCTAAAAACCCACCTGTTTAGAGTTGGACTTGAAACTTAATCAATGAAAAATTTCTTGCAAAGGTCAGGATCTGCACAAAGTAAAACATTTAGATAAATGGATAACAAGTTATAAATTTGACGGTCTAAATTAATGTTTTGATTGTTTATTCTGTGTTACATGACTTTGTGTTTTTATGTTTGTTATGATGTAAAGCACTTTGAAATGTCTTGCTGCTGAAATGTGCTATACAAATAAAATTTGATTTGATTTGAATGAAAAGTTGTCTTGTAATAATTAATGCCATAGTTTGTATTGATAAATTGTTTTTCTGTTAAATTCTTTTTGTTTTCTGTAATTAAACATCCAGAAACAATTTATTTGAAATCTGAAACAAATTTTATTTGTAAAATTATAAATAGTAAAAAAGTGCAGAAGAAGTTTCACACAAAAACCAGAAAACAAAAAAATAAGATCAGCTGATTTGACCGGGTTCTGGTTCTCTTGGACTTCATCTAAAGTTCACATGTATTTAAAGTAAGTCCAGGTTTGGTTCTGGTTCTATTGGGTCAGAACAGCTTGGGCAGCTGCCTCAGGCGGCTCAGGTCCAAGATATTCCCGACCGATCCCTCCGGCTGCGGCCCGTTTGGACCGGTCCGGCCCACCGGCACCGTTCGGTTTTCCTTTTCCTCGCCAGCGCCGGTTCTGGCCAGCAGCTGCATTTTGGGCCGCAGCTCCCGGAACAGCTGACTCTGTGGGAGGGACTTCAGGTTCAGCGTGTCGCTCAGCGGCTGCCGGGCCTCCTGACCTCTGACCTCTTCATCCTCTTCCTCCTCCTCCTCGATCAGGCCGTAGCGCCTCATGTACTTCCTGGTGGCCAGGGACATGTTGCTAGGCGACAGCAGGGAGTTGCCGCAGCCGGAGGGGGTGTGGCCTCCCAGGGACAGCCTGCTGAGCTGTGATTGGCTGAGGTAGCGCAGGGCGATGGCGTTGGCCTCCAGGCTCAGGTCCACGCTGCCATCGGCGTACAGATCACTGCCCGTCGCCTCGGAGACGCTCAGCCTGGAGACGACCGCCGCTGGGTCGATGGTCGCCAAGGTGCTGGTGGAGAGAAACAACGGGTCAAAGGTCAAACATCACCTAAAAATATTGATTGTAAATACAGCAACTTTAAACTGTCACTGGTTGCCATGGTTACTGATGTTGTTTATCTTGCTGCTTTAACACCGGGTAGCGTGTTGTCAACGTATCACGACCGTCGATCACAACGTGATCAAATAAGTTAAGCTGACATCATCAGCGACCCAAACGTCCACCCAGGCGTTTTGCACAGCTGAATGGTTGCCATGGAGATTGAAGAATTTCTCAAACAAGAAAGGATCAAACCAACCCTCCAGGTTTGTCTTTGATGAGGGAAAAATGTTAAAACATAAAAAGGGGATTTTACGTGACACTGCCCCTTTAAATAGTTAGAACAGAGTAGTTTTGCTAGCTTCCTGCAATGACGTCGTATAAACCGGCAGCCGTCCAGGTGAGACTGGTACCTGGCCATCTCCACCGCTCTGATTCGGTTCTTGTCCAATTCTGTCAGATTTTCCGTATCCACGGCAACGCCGAGCTGCTGCAGCCGCCGCAGTGTCGCTTGGGTAACGGCGTCGCCGTCTGGACTCCTCTTCTTCTTTTTCTGTTCCCGCTTCCTGTCGGATGAGGAAGAGGATAGCTGGGAGGACTGGGAGTGGTAGGACGCAGACGGGCTCTTCCTGTTGGAGTCGTCCTCTGCTTCCTGTTTGCTGTCCGACTCCTGCAGGCGGCTGCTGAGCTGAGTCTGAGGAGGAAGAAGATTCATCAGAACCAGTCCGCTTTTGGTTCTGATCCGATCAGAAAAGTGGCGTTACCATCAGGTTCTGGTAGAAGCTCTGCTGCTCTGCTGGAGGTCCGCACATGCTGACGCTCTCTCCCAGAACCGGACTCTGCAGGCCGCTGGTGCTGGACAGAACCAACAGAACATGGGTTACAGATGAGCAGTATCGGCACCGGTCCGATCAGTAAAACCGGGCCGATATTTACGGCCATGTTGCGCTTGAGGAGGCGGCTGGTCATGTGGCGTTTGTTTGGTCATGTGCAGTGAAGCAGTGAAGGATTGTGGGTAGTTTTTTCTTAAAGGCCGTCCTGTCCCTCACATGAATGCAATGCTAAATGGCAGGGAAACAACATATTGTCTATCTGCCATTAGTAGTGGCTATGCTAACTAGCCTGAGCATGACAGGCTGTGTAGGGGGTGATTGACAGCGCTACGTCCCACCTCCTAGCTCTGATTGGTTGTTTCTAATTAGCACTGGAAGAAGACAGAGAAGCTAGATTCTTTTCACAGATTATCTCTCATAATAACGTAAAAAAAAAAAAAAAATGGTTGTAAAAATTACGTACTGCAGCTTTAAGAACAGAGACTTAACTGGACTATTCTGGTCGTCTGCCCAGTATAAAGCCACCTGATACCAGTTCATCCCAGTGGGATCCTGCCGTCTACCTGTGGGGGTCGGATGGGGAGCAGCTCGCTGCTTCCTCTGGCTTGTGCAGCGGCAGGTCATGTGACGAGGTGGAGGAGCTGGAGGAGGATGAGGGCGGGGTTCTGGGGTCAGGTTTGGGTTCTGGTTCTGGTTCCGGTTCCTCCTGCAGCAGTGGCCGGTCGGGACTTTGACCCCAGAACAGACTGGCGCCTGCAAACAGCAGCGGCTTTAGAGGAGGAAACACGTGGAGGTGAGAGCTGCTGGGAGGAGGCAGGCTCACCCGTTCCCACGGCGACGCTGGCGGTGTTCCTGGGCGTCGCCGTTTGGACCTGCGGGCCAGAGGTCTGCAGCTTCCCCTGGGCCTCCAGCAGCATCTGGACCTGCAGGAGACAACCAGAACATCTGGACTCTGACACCGTATGTTCTCATTCGATTCTGCTGTCTTGTCGCCATAACAACAGAGCATTTCACTTGTACTAGCTTCAATCTGATCCGGAGATCAGAGCAAAGCCGTTTTTATACAATAAAGAAGAAACAAGTAAAGACCTACAATAAGTCCTGATATAGAGAGAATAAAGTCTTATGACAGTAAAATAAAGATTTAATCTTATTAGCAAAGTAAAATTACATCTAGAAAAAGTAAAATACCGTGAGAAGTCGTAATATCAAAATAACGTCATAATAAAGTTGTAATGACATGAGAAAGTCATTGCATGAAACTAGTAATTTTATAAGAACTCCGACACCAAAAAATAAAACTGTGAATATTCTGGATGCTTTGGATCTGTGTTCTGTTGGGAAACCCATCAAGCTGTTAAAGATGGCTTCCTCCTCTCCAGACCCTCAGCATGATGCTGCCGCAGCCAGGGCGGAGAGAGCTGCAGTTCTTACCTGAGCCTGCAGGAGGCGCAGCTGTTGGTCCTGATGCAGCAGCAGCTGGTAGGTGTCAGAGGTCAGGACTCCGCCCACTTTCTCACAGCAGGGATTCCCACAGGAGGGGCGAGCGAGGGAGGGGGGATCTGCATGCCACAGAGGAGCAGGAGGGGCGTGGCTGCAGGGAGGAAGACGAGTGGACGGATGGCTGCAGGGAGGAGGAGTCTGTTTATAGGAGCAGAAAGGAGGAAGAGGAGGAGTTTGCTGATGAGAGGAGGAAGGAGGAAGAGGAGGAGTGGGTGGATGTTTGGGGGTGTAGTGCTGTGAGAAGGCGAGGGGCGAAGATGCTTTCGTAGAGGAAGAGGGAGGAAGCGGAGCAGGTTGCTGGATGCACGGAGCATCGGCAGCAGGGAGGAGCACTGGCGAGGGGAAGATGGAGGTGCAGTTGTGGGCGGAGCAGCAGGCGCAGAGCTGCTGCAGGTTAGAGTTCGGTGTGCTGTGGAGGTGAGGAAGAGGAGGAGGCTGTGCCACTGATGAGGAGGCGGTGGGGGAAGCCGGCTTCCTGTTGGCTGGAGGCCGCCTGTGGGCGGGGCCAAAGTGCTGCCCCCCACTGTGATTGGAGGAGAAGCTGCCGTCGATCAGCAGGGAGAGTTCAGGAACGGACGGCTGGACGTGGCGAGCCTGGAACCGAAACGAACACCGGAGTCGTTACAGGAAGTGAGAGTGTTGCCTAGCAACACAAACAACCTTCCAGCTCAATTTCCACCAAAAAACATCAACTTGTGTTTTTTTGTTTTTAAAGAAATGGGGCTTTTTTAAGAAGCACTAGAAACTCAAATAGAAAAAAAAGACCAACAAAATGTGAAATTTGCATCTTGGTCCCTTTAAATGTTCTTTTTCATTTAGTTATAAAATAAACCTGAGGAAACTTTGGTGCATCGTCTTGGTTATCACGGTGTCTGCAGCTCTAATGGCTGGGTTTATCCAGTTAGGTGAAGGGACTTTTATTTAATCACAATAAAAATAATATCAAACTTTCTTTATAATGAAATGCCGACACACAGAGGACGGACATTTAGAGGCTTCGGGTCAGAGCGGCGAATCTACCTGAGCTGCTGGAGGGTGGGGGCTCGGAGACGGTCGGGGAGAAAAGTCCTCATCCTCGACTCCAGAGTCCTGATCGCTGACGGACGGACCGGCAGCTGGAGGCGTCGCCCTAGCAACAGAACCGAACATCAGCGCCACGCTCTTCTTCTTCTTGGTCTGATTAGAAGAACCAGGCGAGTTCTGACCTGCTGAAGGCGCCGTGAGCTGCTCTGAACGCTTCGCCCTGCCTGCTGGGATCCACTGGGTCCAACTCGCACCGCAGCGCTCCGCCGTCCACCGGCGCCACCTGCTGACCGGACATGTTGTTACGCAGCACCTTGACCCGTCAGGCCCAGAAACCAGAGCAGGTGGTTACCTGGTAGAGCGTGGCGACCTGGGAGGCCGTCAGCAGCTGGAAGTCCAGCTGGACTCGCGGTCCCGGTCGGGAATCTCGGCACTGGAAGAACTGAGGGGTTCTGTGGGTGGAGCCAAACACGACCAGGAGGAAGCAGCCGAGCTCAGACAGAACCCTGAAACGCAGCAGAGACGGGATCAGCAGAACCTCGACCCAGAAACTTTTAACACATCAAATTGTCTTCAGGCACAAACAGCTGAGTCTGTTCAGGAACAGCTGACAGAGGAGATGGATTTTATTTTAGTTTCTGAGTGTCCCACCCCTTTACTATGCCGCCCTGGAGAGAGAGAGAGGCTTCTAGGTCCAAGCAGGTACTTTGAAATTTAAGTACGATAATATTATATAACACAGATTAATCAGATTGATTGCATGTAATATTAGGGCTGTCAACATCAGCTAATGTCAATAACTGATGGAGAGCGAGTAAGTTGATTCCACCAACTTAGCTAAGCTAGCCTTGAGAGGTTTCCTCTGCCTACATCTCCCAGAATGCCGTGGGGTTCTGGCTCAGAGTTCAGCGAATATTGACCAACTCTATTATCTATTGATATATAGTTATTGATTTATTGTCCTTCCGTTTGGTTCTGAATCGTTGTAAAAAAGAATCAGGATTCTTTTGTGGATTGATTTTTTGTCTCACCTTCCACAACCAGAACCAGAACCAGAGCCCTCACCTGTCCTGCAGGGCGGAACCGAACATGAATCTGAGGCTCCAGGCCCAAACCTGAGGGTTGTAGGCGTGTGTGACGCCACTCAGCCAGCTGATGGAAGAAAGACAGAAACGTCAGTAAACGGGTTTTCATCGTCCGTTTCTGTGGATTTGAAAACATTTGTGAACCTACAGGCCGACTAGCGGCAGGCTGGAGGCTTTGGGGTCCGACTCCAGCAGCAGAACCAACTTCCTGCTCTGATCCATGGTCAGAAACCTGCCAGCAACACAAACGCATCAGCAGGAAGTCACGCCATCAGAGGACGGTAGTTTCAAAATAAAAACAGGTTTACTGGGAACAATGGAAACACAAAACGTTCACTGGTAAAAAAAAACAAACAAACAATAAATCGGATTTTCCAAAAGTTAAATGCTTCAAAATGCTTCAAACCAAAATTTTAGTAATTGATAAAATTTATTAATTTCCCAGCTATAGGTCAGAGTAAAGCTGTCTCTCACCCTCTCTGCCGGCCAGCGGGGGGCGCCGGTCGGCCGACGCTCGTCAGCGCCCTCAGCAGGGCGGTGGGGATGATGGGGATGGCGCAGACCGGCTGGACGTCCAGCGGGACGGCAGGACAGACGGCCGACCAGCTGAGGCTGAACGTTGCGGCATCGGCCTGCTGCCGGCAAACAACGTGAACTTTGACCTTCAGCAGCTGGGACAGATCCAGAGTCTGTCTGCTGCTCACCAACTGCTGCAGCGCCTGAAACAACAGAAACGATCGGGTCAATGTCCAACGTCCGGAGCTTCAAAAAATAAATAATAATAAAATAAAAAACAGTTTAAACACAGAAAAATTCAAGAACTTTCAAGGTAAATTTTTAAACTTTCCATCAAACTTTAGATAAAAACAATACAAATTAACTAAAAATGACAGTTTTAATTCGCTGTCATGTGATGTCACTTATTACTGTTATTAATAATTTTTGTGATTCTACATTCTAAAACCTGGAATATGACAAAAATGCATGTATTGAAATGTCTAAGACTCGCACGGCTCCCACACTACCAAAAACATTGCAACAATAATAACCAATTTCAATAACTTTAACATATAAAGTAAACGACAATCAATAAGTCACTGAGCCATTTGGAATAACAAATATTCATTACATAAAATCAATCTCGTTAAGGTTTGTAAATAACTTTCCAGCTCAAATTAAATGCTTAAACACAAATATGCAAAGAAAGTTACAAAAAAAAGTCTCAAATTATTTTTCACAAAGTTTTCTGCCGTTTAGCAAATAGAAAAAAAATAACTAATTCTAACTGACCTAAACAAGAGAGGTTTAGTTTAACCTTCAGAAAGTGATTTAATAAAATACATTTTTATCATCTTCAAAAATCTGGTTTGCTAAGTTTTCCAGATTTTGGCCTTTAATCAAACGTTAAATTGCACTTTATTATAAACTTGTGCAAAAGTTCTTGAATTCCAAGAACTTTTGGAGAACTTTATGCAGAATTCAAGAACTTTCCAAACCTTGAAAACACCAAAATTAATACCAGCACCTGGACAAGTCTTGGAAATCAACCAATCACCTTGAAGCAGTGGTGAAGCTCAGCCTCTGATTGGACAACGGCATCATGCGGCGTCTCTGACTGGACCACGCAGGGGACCAGAACGTCTCCAGGAAGCAGAGCAGACGGCGCAGCGGTTCCGGCCTGGTCCCGACCCGGATCGAAGCGGTCCAAGGTCACGGTGACCCCATCCTCATCTGGGGTCACAGCAGAGGTCAGGACATGGAGTGGATTGTTAGCTAATCATTAGCGGGTTGATAACGGACCGTTAAAGGCTCGTTAGCGACCCAATAGCTAATTTTTTTCTGGATCGCTAACGGATCATTAGCGCAATGATCGATCAGGATGGGAACCGACTTTCACCTTCGTTCACAGAGAGCGACCCCAGGAGGAAACAGTGGAGGCGGGGCTTGTTGCTATGGCGGGCGTGGCGCTGTGCCAGGCGCAGAGCTTTCTCCAGGAGGACAAGCCGAGGTTTCCTGCAAGGATGCAAAGGTCAGAGGTCAGAGATCTCGATTTTGTTGCGAGGTAAAGACCCGAATCAATCACTGCCACTAACCAGAACCGAACCACCATTCTTATTATAAATAAGATTAGGTGAAATGTTTTAACCTGAAGCTTTAAGCAGATAATTGCAGTCAGATTGTTTATTTAGTTGATTTTAAATCAAGCCTCTATAATTAAATCCGAGCTAGCATAGCCTTAGCAACAGGTAAACGTTTACCTGTGGGAGCAGAGCTGGAGGCGGAGCTTCTCTCCCGCTGTGCTGCCATCCCACAGAGCCAAGCGGGATTTAGGGAACGCCAGCTGAGTGAGGGAACCAACAGAGCGCCTGCTGGTTGGAAACAGGAAAAAATCTGACTTCTGGGAAAAATAGTCACATTTCTGAGTTACAATCATAAGTTTAAAAAGTTACATTTCTGACTCTTCTCAAAACTAAAATATAGAAAATAAATAAATAAAGTCAGAATTACAATCCTGTAAAAAGTATAAATTTTGAGTTATAGTTCCAATAATATTAAGAATACGCCTCAGAATTCTGAGGGAGAAAAAAAAAACTGAATTATTGAATTAAAGTCAGAATACCAAGAACTAAATGAGATTAGTTACAATTTTAAGTTTACATTTAATCTCGTTGTGTGCCGTGACAAACTATAATAAATTCTAAAATTTTTATTTTAAAATATAACCACAAAATTATGAGTTAATGTCTCATAATTAACAGGTTTTATTTTAGAACTATTAGTGTGGTAATATTTTTTTACTCACGTTATTTAGCTTGAGTTCCTCATGTACAGCTAATTTTTTACTACTTTAACTTTTAAATGCATCCAGTTCTTGGAAACAAATTAATGTTCATAAGGGCTAAAGCTTAAAAGTTTTCAGAACATTTAATCTCCTGGATTTGGCTGCTAACTCTCATCCACCCTTAACACATTTGTATGCTAAATATTTGATATTAATCTGGTTCTAACAATAATGAACAGAACTGGTTCAAACGCTGACATCTTGTTTTGGATGAAGTATTTGTAAACAGAGACGCCATTAAACCTCAGCGCTGCTCGGCTGTTTGTGGAAGTCCTAACAGTTAAATCACCTTAACAGTTAAACAACCTCACCTCCTTCTCATGTTTTCTGGAGTGAAAACCTCCTGGAGAACTTCCCCGGGCAGGGCCTGGAGGTTCACCGGATAGCTCATACTTGCTGAGGCCGGTGAAGTGAAGCAGTGAGCGGTGGATGGAGGACGGGAACACCGGGGTCCCCGCAGCTAACGCCCGATGCTAACCTCCCGCTCCGGCCGCATCGGCTCCGTGTTAGCTCCACGCACCGGGCAAAGCTCCACTCCTTTAGATGACTACTGGACGTAGGAGACGCTTTCCTCAAAACCTGTTTTCATCTTTGCTTGTTAGAACTTGTTTAAAAAAAAAATAAAAACAAAAATCCACTGACATCTAAAGACAAGCGCCGTTTAATTATGGCGCTGATTCTATGTCGTACTGGCGGGGTGAAGGGTTGGACCAATAAGAAATGTCCTCACATTCAGCCTGACCAATGAGATTCCGCTTTGTTTCACGTCAGCAGTTGTCAGCGTCGAATGTGGCAAACTATTGCTCGACACTGCCCCCTGCAGGCTGACGGAGAAATATGGTTTTTCAGAGCCCTAACAGCATGTTGCCATGACAACATGATTGTTGTCAACGGTTTTCTAAGGGGCAAGAACAGGTGTGCTGAAGTCCAGTCCTACCATCCTGCAACTTTTAGGTGGATCCTTACTCCAATAGTCCGGGATCAGCTCTGAACAGGCCTGGTGAGGAGACTGGAGGATGGAGGATGGGAACTCTGGACCTGAGAAGGATGAGCCCATCACCACAAATAAATAAATGTAAACAAAAATCATACTTATGATGTATAAAGTATCTCAAAGTGCCAATTCCAATCTAATAAGTAATACATCATCTGTTAAATAATACTTTTAATCACATTTTACTTTTAGTTTTTTATAATTATGACTTGCAAACTAACATTGTGACTATTTATATTCCATTTAGTCAGACTAACTGACTAAGTAGTCAGTTAGTCTCATAAATGTTATTTTTAGTAATATTTCACAATTCTGTTGTTTTTTTTTCACAATTTTATTAATGAAGGTTTTGAGATAATGAAATAGTGCTGAGATTACATTTTAAGATTAGTATCTGTAAAAATAAACATATTTTTAAAAATACATTAGATATTTGTGTATCTAATGTAATTTCACTTCACAATGACAATTTTCTTTTATTTTCATAAAACGTTTGCACTTTTTATTTGGCACTATGGATTTTTGTGTCATGATGATTTTGAATTGTTTTATGTTTATGACTCATTAGAACCTAATAATTTACATTTTTCTGTTCTATAAACTTTTAGAAATGTCAAATATGTCTCAATCCAAACTGTACTACTTTTTGGTATTTTATAACAAGAACTTTGATTTCACAATTACCTCTTATTACTTTTAAATTAGAATTATGTCTCCTTATTAGGATTTAGTTCATTGTTATTTTTGCATTTCATAGTTACATATTTCTTCACAATAGTGACTTCTAAACTCATAATGACATGATTGATTTTCTTAAATATCATATTGACTTCTGAATTTATAATTGTTTTCTTCATCATCACTTTACATTTATGACGTCCAAACAAATGAGTCTAAATCTTTTAGTTGTGACTTTGAATCTCCTCAATATAACTTTTGATTTTGACTTTTAATCTTGCAACTATGACATGGCTTTTATTTTTAAATGTGTTTCCATGGATACAGGCGTTAAAAAATGCACCTTGTGTATGCACCCTCTGAATTATTTGTGTACTGTTGGATCATTTACCATCACAGAGACTCATTTCCTGAAACGCGACGCAGAGAGGAATTATTTATTAGCGTGTTGCATGACTTGGCTGCAGCACAGAGACAGAAACCAGCTGCTGCTGTGGCAAAACCTTCGAATGGATCAGAACCTCTGTCACTTTGCAGTTTTAGTTCTCTAACATCCTGCCTCTTCAGGATCTTTGCTTCTCTTACATTATCAATGCACCAAGTTGAAAAGTGTTTTTCATCACTTCAATAGTCAATAAGTGACTATATTTTTTTATGCAGATATTTTCTGCAGCACTTATAGATTGTTTGAGATGTTAATTATGCTAAAATTGTTAATATACATTGAAATTTCACTGTTCTTTGCACATAGTTCAGGCAGTATGGAATAGATAATTTATGGCTTTTGGTAAAAATGCTGATAGAAATCCTCACAGGAGCAACTTCAGTCCTTTCTTAGTCCCAGTTTCTTATATATGACTTTTTGACGGCTGTCTGTACGCAGATCTTTTTCTGTAAAATAAAACTTTGTTTCCTGCTGTGTGTAAGTCCTCCCACTTTTCTCCCTAATTCCTCCAGTTTCTGAACTTGTTTTTCTTTGGAATCGTTCTAACAGTGCCAATTATTTTTTGCATTTAGAGAAATTTGAATAAATAGCACTCCATCTACTTTCTGACAGTATCTAAAGAGACAATGCAAACGAGTTTAAATTTTCTTTTTCACAAAAATTTTTGTGTGTAAACAAAAATTTCTAATTCAGTAACATTTCATTTAGAAGAGACAATTAGAAAACATGTCTAATGGCTATGACTAAATTTACAACTTAAAATTTCTAAACAATGAGTCTTAATCTAAAGTTTTTATTTTTATTTTCTTACTATATCTAAATACAGCTTTCAGTCTATTAAGTATGACTAAAACTTCAAACTACAACTTTATACCTTTGATCTTTGCATTAAAAAATTAGACACACTATTGCCCTTTATTTAGACAAGAACCAAGCAGAGAGAGAAAGGAGGGAAGGAATAACAGGACAGAACCCCCAACGATGTCTCAGGACTCACATTTATTTAGAATATTAGACTCAAATTACAACTTTCTTCTTTATTACAACTTGACTCTAATATTTATGACTTTAAAGCTCATATTTTGGCTTTGTAAGTTTAATTAAGACTTTAAAGCACATAATGTTGCACTTCTTTTTTTATGATTAGCCTCAAAACAATAAGCTTGTGACGACAGCACTATGACTGAAATCTCATTATTACAAAACATATTTATTATTTTTCTTAAACTCATAATAACCACCACAAAGCTCTGACTTTCACATTCATAACCAAACAGTATTATCTCGTAATGTTACGGAAACTTTTGTTGTGTGTTAAAGATGTTTTAATCTAATAGTTTAAATCAAATTTTTACACTACTTGAAACTTATATTTGTGGGGATTTTACAAAGTGGCATTAACGGCCACGGTTCTTCCATACCTTTGGGGGTCGCAGGCTTGCGTTTGTTTTTTGTTTTGTTTGGTTTTTTTTGTGTTTTTTTTTTGGGACAACGTCCACTACCAAAGCAGCCCCTTCAGAGGCTTACATCTTCTTTTGTATAGACGATCTCTGCTCTTTGGAGCGTATCCTCTTTGTTGTTGCGCGTTAGCCAATCCCCACTCGAGTCTAAAAAGCAACGCCCACATATTTAGTAAATCTGTCCAATCACAGGCCCGCCTCCAGCCATTTTGTCGGTCGATACTAGTTTGTGGATGGGGGAATCCTGCTGGCCGCTGGCTGGAACCTGTTGCTTCGTAGTTCCGTGTTGTGCAATGGACGGGTGAGTTATCCCATCGACTTCACTGCTCCTCTTACATGTAGTTTCTGACTGTTTACTTCCATAAGAGATCAGACACACAAATGTGTTGAAAGGTGCTATAGTTTTCCGCAGAGTATCGGGTTCTGTTGTTGTGAAAAGAAGCTGTCGGAGAAGTTTGTGTTTGTCAAAAAAACAGGAAACGAAGCTACGTTAGCAGAGTTAGCCGCAGTGCTAGCCTCTCAACGGGCCATTATCTGCGGGAACAAGTCCCCTAACATTGCCCAGCAGTACGCTGTCATATATTTACCCGGAGAAAGAAGCTTCATAGCCGCTTTTGTCTAGTTTATGTCTGGTTTATAAATAATTTGCTGGAGAAGTCTTAAACTTCCAGCTCTCCTCTCTACGGTAACGGTGCGTCTCACGCCCACTGCTACTGCTTTATCACTTTGAGGAAGTGAAAAAAACAAATAAAAAGTAACTTACGGGACATCATTCTGAGCCGAATTAGCGAATTATTGCTAAAATACATTTTTAGCTGCTAAACAGTTGTTTATGTGTCTTTTGCGCTTTTAAAGATTGAGAAGAAATTTAAGTGGTTGGAACTTTACATGGAGTTCTGTTTATGAGCCAAAGTTGTAAACGGAAGTAACTGCTATTACCGAAACTACATTGATTGGTGGATTTTATTGATTGTTTCTTTACTTTTTTGTTGGTTTTTCTTTTTGTTAACGTGTTTAGCTTGATAAATGTTTTGTTTAAGCGACAGAAAAAATGTGTAAAAGAACTCAAAGAATCCCTTGATCCAAAATCAAAGCTACCTTATTAACCCAAAGGAAAATTTCTTTTACATTTTTAACCAAAATTATTTTTGAATTAGAAACAAAATTTTGAACAATATTTACACGTGAGAAAACATTTAGCAAATTGTGAGTTGAGATTGGAAGGAGTTTAATTTTAGTTCTAAAAACTTTTTAAAGTAGTTTGAGAAATATTATTAGATTTTAAACGAAATCATTACAACAGAACTGAACTTTTTTGCACACCTTCACCAGTATGCAATGTGGTGCATTGCATACTTCTGGGTCAAATTACAGGAGTGTTAAGGCATTAATGCCATTTCTTTTTGAGAACTTTTTATTTTCTTTAGTTTAAACCCTCTGAGCATTTAGTTTGAGCTCCTCCTGATTATTTGCTGTATCACCAGTCCAGCCTGTTAGCGAACCCATAAACCCCTGAAGGTCCCACGGGCGATTCTTCTGGTGCTGGAGAATATTCTTCATCAGGAGACATCATCACGCCCTGCGGGGTCTTCAGCCTGACCAGCCGGTTTCTAACTCATCCTACGTAGCTCTGAAAAGATCACACACCTCACCTCTGGTAAAGCGCCATGTGTTTGTGACGTTTAAAATCATTTTCCAAATTCTCCACTTATCTGTTTTGGAGAGTAAATGTAAAAAAAAATTAAAAAAAAAGTTATTGTAGCCACCTGGATGTGTTTACATCCTATTATTATCACAGTACAAAAGCTGCTGAGGTTATGTTAAAGATGATGATGTTACGAGCTAAGCCTCAGTGACCTTTGACCTAAAACCTGGAGGTCGCTGTAGTGGAAGATTAAACCCAAAAACTTCACGCGTGGAAAATTTATCAGTCAAGATTATTTATGCAGCACATTTCAGCAACAAGGCAGTTCAAAATACTTTACATCATAAAAACACAAAAATAAAGTCATAAAACTAAATACAGGCACTAATTTGAGAACAAACTTTACATTTTGTCAAAAATTATCAATACACATCAAATATGTTGATCAATGTTTCATTTGTAATGGTACAAAAGCAGCAAACAGGCGGGTTTAGCCTTGATTTAAGCCACTGGTGGTCTGCGGGCGCCCCCTGGTGGAAAGCAGGATACTGCATGTAGCAGTTTGTTTATTTTCTGTGACGTCAGCTCAAAGTGTCTACAGCTAGCTTACCAAAGGATTGTATTTAAAAATGATAAGCTGAAAACTGTGTCACTGGAAATAAAAACTGAAGATGCTGATGGAAAGAAAACAACAGGAAAATGATCGGAGGAAACCAAATCAAACTTGCTGAGATGATTTATGTCGTTCAAGAGCAAAACGAAATAGCCCTAAAATGTTATTAATGCACCCACTTGGTAGTAAAGAACAACTTCTTTTTTGTTTTCATATATTTGACATCATTCCACCCAAATTCGACTTTTTCACGCCAGTCTGAACTCGGGCTGCACTGATTGCAGTTTCTGGGCGATTACCAATCTTTAAGGAGTCTGACCTACCAGTTTTTATCCAATACCAATTTTTTTGACATAAAACACAAATCTCAACAAGGTGGAAATAAACATTGGTTGCTAATATCGGCCCAGTTTCACAGACTGAAATGACTAAAATCAGCCGATACAATATTAATTTTGGTGCATCTTGCATATTGTTTTATTGTATATAACTTCAGTTGAACCAAGTGGATTTATTCTAGTCTAATTCTTTAGCATCTCAGAATTGTGTCTATTTTTCAGACTTCTCATAGCCACTGTGTCTTTTCTGACGTCTTTTATTTCTTTTGCAAAGATTTATTTTATGAGAATTGCTGAAGCTTTTTCACACATCCAGAAACTCAAATGTTCGATCAATTTTTAAAAAATTTTTTCCGTCTATGTCCACAGAAATCTTGTTTTGTATTTATTGTAGCATAGTGAGACTTCTCTGTCTGCTGTAAGTTTACTTCAGGATTTTGTCAATAATTTTGTTTATTCTTTTCAGTTAAAGGTTTTGACACATTTTCCTGAACCAGTAGGAGTAAAACAACCAGAACCAGGCTCCTAAAAGCTGTTGGACTTGTTGCGTTTGCTTCAGAAGTTCGTTTAAACCAGTTTGGTCGACATCAGGCTGTATTTGGTTGACTTTTGGAGAAAACGGTTTGTTAACCAAAGCAGATTTAACAGGAACAAAACTTCTGCTGTGATCAAACACATGTTCATTATTTGCATTTTATCATTTCCTGCTGCCGATATCGCCTGACGACACGCAGGAGTTTGTTTTTCTGTTTCTGTAAGAATGAGGATCAACTAAATGTCCAGCCTCCATCATTCAAACTCTGTGCTTTTATTTCCAGATTTTTAAAACACTACATTTGGTCAGCCTTGTGTTTTTATATAAAATTATGCATATTTTTTGTTTTATCAAAGTTTGAGAAATCCTTAATCTCCATGGCAACCATTTAGTTTCTAATACGCGTTGGTGGATGTAGCCGCGCCTTCGAGGCGCAGCTCCTCCCACACTCAGCTCCTTCAGACTAGCCAGCAGCAATTAGCAAACAGCTGGTGGAACCGCTGATCTCATTGTAGGAGCTACTTCCCAGAGCAAGCATTTTTAATACCATTTCACCCACATCATCATATTGTTGTTTCTGTGTTTTAAAAAGAGAAGGCATTTTCCAGAATGTTAACTGACAAAGTAAATTTTCCTTTGTCATATTTGGCATTTTCATCACTGTTATAACAAGTGATGGTATCATAATTACTTGATTGTGCTATAAAGTGGAACAGTGTGCCTGGAAAACACATAAAATCGGCTCTTTAAATGTGATCTATGTTTTAACTGCACTAGTCAGTGGTAAAGTTTGATGTAATGCAGCTTTAGTGGCTTCAGTTTTGACCCAGACTATTACACTTTGGCTGTTTAATTCCAGTCTAAAACATGATTATTTTAAAATTAAATCACAGTTTTTTGTTTTGGTTCTGACTGTAGAAACGGTTCTGATTTAGTATTTAGTGTGAGTCTTGATTTTAGAGCAGAGCGACCCAGAAGCAGTTAATAATAATAATGATAATAATAATTGGTGGTGGTGCGGCGGCTCTGCTTGGTCTCACCCTGCCGTCTCTGTTGGGCTCCTCTCCGTCTCCTCCTGCCTCTCCGCTCGCGCCGTCTCTTTAACCTCCACCATTTTCTGCCCTTTTATTTGTTTATTATTTTCTTTTTTGCTGTTTTTGAGTTTTTCTCCCTGCTGCTTCTAACATGCTTTCTTTTCTTCACAGCAGTGTCCACCACGATATAACAGTTGGTACTAAGGTAGGCACCTCTGCTCGTTCTTCCTCCTGCTTTCCGTTCTCGCCGCTGGTTTGTTGCTCTGTTTGCTCACATTCCAGTTTGAGAATTCGTCTTTAAACTTTTTGTGGTTCTAATTGATTATTAACTGCAAACTAAATCTGGAAAATAACGGTTCTCGATGATGATGGATCAGAAATCACAGTTCAACACATTTGAGTTCCTAAAATTTACCCAGATTCCTCCATGGTTCCTGATTTTTCTGGTTTGTAAGCGGAGAAATATGATCCTCATGATCTCTATAAATGATTACACTGCAAAAAATCTAAACCTTACCAAGTATGTTGGTCTAGTTTCTAGTGCAAATGCCTTAGTAGACTTTTTTAAAAAAATGAAGATAGTCCAAACTTAGGTCCTCTCAGGCCAAAACCGGCAACTTTAAGGTATTCATTGGCCAAAAAAAGAAATTACGCTCATTTTTGCATTTCAAAATTTTGTAATTTTGTTTTACCTGTTAAATCTATAAATCCTTAGAGATCCACAACAAAAGTAAAAGAAGAAAAACTGATCATTTAAAAGAGAAAATGTTCAGGGTTGTTGGTTATTTTCTGTTTTGTTGGCCAAATTTTTTACCTTGCTTGACTTGTGCTTGAAATGATCAAAAATATTTCAGAGGCCACAAATGGCCCCCAGACCACATTTTTAACACCCCTGACAGACATGCTTGATTTAAGTCAGTAATTCCTTTAATATCGATAATTAATTGTTTAAGTCCTAAATTAAAAAACTTGTTTTATATTAATTTTCCAGCTTAACTCTCCAGATAAATTCCTGCAGAACTGATTTTTGCCAAACAAAAATATCACTTAGAATTTTACTGATATTTTGTTGTACTATTGCAGATAAAATAAAAATTCTGATAAAAAAAACAACATTATTTTTAACATAATTGAATGAAAGTGACTGCATGACACGAATACTGCTACTGGAAAAACAAACATTTAGTCATATTTTCAAATTTACTGATATTTATTGATGCTCCTGTGTAACAAACAGGTGGAGAAAATGGTAAAATCTTCAGATATTTAACATCTTATCTGTTGCCACAGTAAGAAATGTGCAGCAGTAGCAGTTATTGATTCCACAGATCTGTTGTGATAATTATCGTTTAATTTGCTGTTTTTTGTCACGTTGAGCCGCCAGCAGCCATACCGGAGTTTGTTTCTCGTCGTGTGAACAGCGTTCGGTCGATTTATCACATCTCTAAGGAATGCAGTAATTGGACAGTAAAACTGGAAGATACCAGAGCGTGTTGGAGCATTTACAGCCCACGATCCGCTGAAGACAGACGAGTCTTCACAGCGTGACTTTTTTATTTTTAACTGAGGAAATTTTTGGGTGTGTGATCGCTCCAGCGATATGTTTCTGCTGTATTTGGTGTGACTGTTTAAATGGATTGCTCTGCAGCCTGCTGTGCATCTCAGAAACTGCATGAAAGTGTTTCTGTTCAAGGTGAAAGCAGGAAGTTGTGGATTTACTGTCGGGATTTCCACAGGCAACTTCATACCTTCAGACTGCTTACTTGCCCAAAAAGCTTAAAAACACCACAAATCCAGCGCTGCAGAGGTTAAATGCAGCGATGCGTTATTACCTGGGTTGAATGATATGTTTTATAGCATCACATTCCTGCCAAAAACCCAGAGGAATCGCAAAAACACATTTATTAAATGGGTGCTATCATGTGAAATTTCCATCCTGTTACGTTATTTCCTTTGATCCTTTCATGTTTGAGAAATCCTTTAATCTCCATGGCAACCATTCAGCTGTGCAAAACGCCAGGATGGACCTAGCCCCGCGTTCAGGATGCAGCTCCTCCCCCACTCAGCTCCTTCAGACTAGCCAGCAGCAATTAGCAAACATCTGCTGAGCTCATTATAGGAGCTGCTGCTCAGAGTAAAATAATTGTTAAAGGGTTAGTAGAGGAGCCATGTTGAGATGACTTCCTGGAGGCAGAGCTTCAGAAAGAGACAGAGGCCTGATTTCAAAGCATTACATTAAAAAGTCAAATTTCTTATAAGTTATATTTAATCTGTTTACAGGCTGAAAATTGTGGAAATTTGTAGTTTTTATGCTTAAATGGAGAGAATCAATGAAAGTTTATACATCTTAGGGCTGAACAATAAGGCTGAAATATGTATCACAATATAAACATTCATATCAGTTAATATTGATAATTATAGATAATTAGTTTTTTGCTTTAAATATCTCAAGTGCTTCCATCATTATTATTTTTTAAACAGTTATGAGGGACAGCGGAGATGCAAACCGCTGCTGCGTAAGTTACTCAGCAGATTGTTGCTAGGCAACCAAGGAATGAGTGAGTGAGTTGAAGCCACCAATTTAGCTAAGTTAGCTTCAGCTGGGCTAAGGCCTTTCCTCTGTGTACATCTCCCAGAATGCAGTGCGGTTCTGGATCGGACGTTTTATCCTTTGATATTGACGTATTGTTTCAATGTGATTTATTATCCAGCTGTCACAATTGTGTTTTTCCAGATTATCTCAGTTGAGTGAAAATGTAACTGTACTTTCTTTTACTTTTAATGAGACGTTTAGTTTTTAGCTGGTTTTCTGTTTAGTGCAGATCGCTTATTGTTTAGCAGTAAAGCTTTTTGATATTTGAAAAACCTTGTTAGCATGTGTTCAGTCCTGTCTTGCTTTCGTCCCTGAACGCGGCGTCGAGCAGGAGAAACGGTAATATCTGAGGGGATCAGAGAGCAGGAAGTGATGCGATGAGCGGGGGCGGCGTCCTCTCCGGTTTCCTCCTCTCACCTCGGGCGAGTAACTTGAAGCCAAGCTCAGCGCTAACCCCCGGTTCTGTTGGCGAGACCAGAACCGCCCCAGATAATCCACAGAAAGGAAAGCTGTAGGTTTCAGGAATTCTCAGATTCCCTCCAGGTCTGTGAATGTCGGGAATAATCCCAGATAAACTGATGTTAAGAAGAAAACTGGTAAAATGTTCCAATCGACACTTCTTCCCAGGTGATTAGTTTGATGAATGCTAAAGGGGCCAGCAGGTGAGCAGGGTGGAGTCGTGTTCAGACAGGCCTGCATTTAGGAGAGAAACATCTGAGAGTGTTTGGGAAAGCAGCAATTCCTCATCCGGTTCAATGAGTTTCTTTTCAGACGATTTCTGTGACGCTGGTGATTAACCTGATTCAAAATGCATCACCTTTACCATAGTTTATCTATAAGTTGGATGCCTTACTATACATGGGCCTGTCTGCTATGAAATTAAAGTGAAATAAGAATGTTTATTAAAATACAGATACTTTGTGTTGCACCTAATATGGTCCCTTGAAAGAAGACTTTAATTGGTGGGTAATATTTGCCTGAAATAAATCATGAATTGGATTTGTGAGTCACAAAATAAATCAGTCCAGGGCCCACAAACGGCTCCCGGGCCGCACTTTGGACTCTTATGACTGTGAAGTGAGATTTAGGATTAATTCACGGCAGCCCGGTTCAGTCCGCTTTAATCCGACTCCAGTCCGCTTGTTTAGAAAGTCCAGTTCATTTGTGGAAGCGTGAACTCCGCTCCACCTCCAAACCTCAGTTTGGGTTCAGTTGAAGTGAACTCTGGTGCAGTTAGAATGTGTATGTGAACGCCAAGCGGACTGGAAACCACTACAAAATCAGGAAGTGGACTACAGTGCAGGGCATTCTGGGTAAATACAACCAAAACAAACATGCTAGGCTAGTACTAGCAGGAGAAATGGATCATTGTCTTTAACAAAAGACTAAAGAGAAATCCTCCATTTTTCTTTATATTTGGTGAAGAAGGAAGTTACACTTGGTGTCTTCTTCTTCTGTGTCATTTCCTTCAGTGGTCTTGGTGCAGCGCCCCCACAGGCCAGGAGGGGAACAGGTTTCTCAAAGGGTTTGGTTGGTTTGACTCAGAGCAGAGAAAGAACCACAGGAGCTGGAGACGGAACAAATGTTTCATTTTTGGTCACCAGTCAAACCAAATCTACCGAACTATTATGAGAAACAAACGGCCTTAAAGAGACAGATTCTTAAATTGTCATGAATCTTCACAGGAATCAGTTTAATTCAGAAACATGCAGCTTTATCTGGAAGCAGCAGAGATGGGCAGAGTGTCCAAAAGTTTTACTCAAGTAAGAGAGGCAATACTTCATAATAAAATTGCTCAAGTAAAAATAAACAGTACAGCATAGTAACAATGTTCCTAAAAGTATTTTTTCCAAAAACGTTACTCAGGTAAATCTGAGTAAATGTAACTAGTTTCTCCACAACTCTGGGAAACATCTTCAGATCAGCCCTGGTAGCTTTTCAGTTTCTCGTTATTTAAAGCTTCAGTTTTCTATTATCATCTCCATCAACAATGAGGTATTTTCAATCCCTCAGTGATGCGGAGCATCATCAGTGATGTCATCAGAAGGAGCAGCGTGGCGGTTCGGTCGTTTCATGGCGGTTAGCTGGCGGCCGCTGAGCGGAGCGCGGCTCCTTTGTCCGGCAGCTGGCGGCCGGAGATGGAGACTGAGATAGAGGGCTTAGCGGAGAGAAGCGCTCGGGTTTCTGATGCTTTTATTATTCATGGGAGGATCGGTAAGCAGATCCCAGCAGCTTTATACAGGTAGAAAGAAAAAGCCAGAAACATTTGGCTTCCAGCAGATGAAACGATGAGGCAGCAAAACTGGAAGCAGAGAAATGTAGCGTAGCGGTGAAAACCATCCTTCATTTGCCTTTATCTCCTTCCAATCAGCCAGCAACCTCTAAAATGTAAAAAAGTCCAGATCAATAATAGCTCTTTAGACTTTTTGAGCATTGATGTGTGTTCTGATCAATGCACCGGCTGTTTCCATTTTAAATATGTGCAAAAATTTGTCAGTTTTCTACCAATGTCAAAAAAACACAAGTCTGAACCGCAAGTGATCCACGCCATCTTGGTAGGCAATCGAAGCGCAAAGCAATCCAAGCAATCAATCCATGGCTTCCAGACCAACAAACAACCTGGACCAATGTGAGAGAAAAGATACATGAACAAAATGGAGGCTCTCAGGATTGACCCGTATGACACGGAGAAGGAAAATATGTCAGACAACGTGGACAAGCTGCCTCCAATCTCATACTACGATACAACTACCTGGTGAAACGGACGGCGGAGTCCGGCGAAAACAGGCGCTTAAATTCTGTGACGTGACGGGAAAGGGATCAGTAAAAATGAGCCAATAGACAGTCTAAAATCAAACGACTGGAAGTATGTCAAAGATCAGGATCCGCACAAAGTAAAACATTTAGATACAAGTTATAAATTTTATGGCCGCCTAAATTAATGTTTTGATTGTTTATTCTATGTTACATGACTTTGTGTTTTTATGTTTGTTATGATGTAAAGCACTTTGAAATGCCTTGCTGCTGAAATGTGCTATACCAATAAAATTTGATTTGATTTTTTGATTTGAACATGAAGCATGCAGCCAACCTGGAGGAACTTCATGGCCTGAAATCTATAAACGCATACAATCAGCGTTTAAGCGGCTTTTTAAAGAACGTATGAATTCTTTGGGTGCATAAAAAGGTTTGTGTCGAGCAGAATAAGTACATTTAGTAACAAACATGCAGGCTACATGTCTGTCTTAGCTTGCAGCTAAAAGCTACATTAGTTAAGCTAATTTTGCTGGTACTACAGTAATAATCAGCGATATTTAATGTAGTATTTCACAGTGGTGGGTGAAGTGCTACTGCCTACCAAGATGGCGTGGATCACTCCTGGTTCAGACCTGTTGGGAACTATTTATTAAAGTGCAAAAATTCATATTTATTTTAAAAAACTATTTTTTTACGGTTGCCTTTTTTTATGTGTTATGGTAGTTGGTGTTTAGGTATAGTTTGATGTCTTCCAATAACATAATTACCTTATCTGATTTTGAAGTTCCTTGTCAACTTTAACATTTTTTACCTGAGTTTTGTTACTTTTTTTATTGGAAACCTTCACTCTGGGTTTCCTGTGAAACATGCTGGTTGAACTCTGTAGTTCGAGTCCTTCAGCCGGAGATCAGGGCGGTTCAGTTTGCTGAATGAGACTCTGCCTGTTTGTCAGCATCTGTTTTTTATTGAACTGGTTCAGGAATTTGCCCCCCGGCTCCCTCTGCTGGTGGGGCGGGAATCAGAGGCTGCAGGTGATGTTGGTGTGACATGATTGGGTTCCAGTGTTCCTGCCAGTGTGATTCAAATTCAATCCACATTTACATCTGTGTGGTGCCATCTGCTGGTATAAGTGTGTCACTGCATCACTTACCTGAGAAACTATATGACTGTAATAATGGGTTTCTGCCCAACAACCTTGTGTACAGGAGGAAAACTCGTTAGCACACCTGTGATTTTCTACTTCTTTAATTCAGAAAGTTTTTGTTTTTTTTACTGTTTGCATAATTATAACTTCAAAATTTTGTGGCCGACATTAAATGTGATCAATTTTATAATTTTTTTCCAGAGAGGATCCGACGAGCTTTTCTCCAGCGTCTCCAACGACCCGTATATCATGAGCACCACAGGTCAGAAATTCACCTAAAGTTACCCAAAGTTTTCATTGTTTTTGTATCAATTTTAGTCAAAAATGATCATCTGTGATATTTTGCATCATAATTTCTTCCACACAAAAATGATTTAAAGTTTAAAACGTTTTAACGTTTTTGGAACATTGAAACATTTTTAAAATTGGAAAAATTTACAACAGCAATAAAAACACTAAGATCCATTTTGTATTCTATAAAAGTTTATCCTACAATGTCAAAGTCCTTTGAGTAACAGCTGGACTATGAATTAACTTTTTGTTAAAAAGATTTAGACCTGTTGCAGGACCCCATCTCCCCGATGGAAGCCAAAAAGCTGATGACTAACAATGACTAGCATTGATTTTAGCTGTCAGTAGAGCAGGTGATTAAATTAGCTAATCTACCACTGCAGTATTAGCCTAGCTAATAGCAGCGGTAGCTAATCTACCACAGCGATCACTTATTAACCATAAAACAAACATCAAGCCTGAAAACATGAAACTGAACCCGACTGAATGTTTTGATCTTTGTGTGGAAAATCTTTCAGTGTTTTTTGGGTGTTGAACTTGAAACATAAAGTGGCCTTGTTGTCAGTTGCTATGGCAACAAGTCTGTGTTGCGAGTGGTTTTGAGTTCTTCTTCAGTGGTTTTTCTGCGATATTTTCCCGTTGCTGTGGCGCACCGCACTGAGTTGACGATACCTCAGTCTTATTGTCCTGCGGTGTTGTGCACATGAGCGAAATTTCCGAATGTTAACAATAACATGCAGGGGTCAAGAAAACGACCTCACCACTTAGTGGTTGAACATTTTGCTCCTGCAGCCAATGGCAACGACAGCAAGAAGTTCAAAGGTGACATAAGAGGCCCCAGCCTGCCGTCGCGGGTCATCCACATCCGCAAGCTTCCCAGTGACATCACAGAGGCCGAGGTCATCAGCCTGGGCCTGCCGTTCGGCGACGTCACCAACCTGCTGATGCTGAAAGCCAAGAACCAGGTACAGGCCGTCGCCATAACGACCAGACTGAACTGAAAACTGAAGAATGTATATCGTTTCTGTATGTTTCCAATCTGTTTGGTGTTGGTCAAAGTGGATACGGATCTGACTTGTTTGTCTCAGTGGTTTGGTTTCTGCACGAGGGAAACAGAAGCAAGCTGGTTAAAAGGCTGTTTATGTGGAACAATTACCTTTTAAAAAGTGTTTCATTGGTTTACTTAAAATTTAGACAGAATTAAAGTTCACATTTTATTTTAAAATCAGAAATTTGTGTGTTTTCCCAACATTTGATCCAAGCTAAAAAAAAGAAACCAAACTTTAGCTTGTTGCTAACAGCAGGGCCTTAAAGCTGCAGTGTGTAGCTTTTTAAAAAAAAGAAATTACATTTTTATTGTGACAGTTTGGTATGAGATATACAATCTGTGAAACAATTTAGCTCTTCTGCCTTCAAGAAACAACCAGTCAGAGCGAGGAGGTGGGTCGTAGCGCCATCAATCATGCCCATGCACACGCTGCTCACCCTGATACATCTTTCTCCATCAGTCAACTCTAGCATGAATGCAAAAGCTAGTTAGCATAGCCACTGATGACGGTGAACAAACATTTTTCCTGTAACTGCCAGTTGATTGATAGCGCTAAGACCCGCCTCCTGGCTCTGATTGATGTTATTTCTTCAGAAGGCAAAAGCAGTTGTGGGACGAGATGGATCTTTTTTTTAGATTATTTGTCTCATGACAAACATGGTGGCATTTTTAACATTTTAAAAAGTGACACTCTGCAGCTTTAAGGTCCTGGATTTGAGTTGTTGAAATCTGTCGTGTCGCCTGTCAGGCCTTCTTGGAGATGAACTCGGAGGAAGCGGCTCAGAACATGGTGGGTTATTACTCCACTATGATGCCCGTCATCCGACACCAACCCGTCTACCTGCAGTTCTCTAACCACAAGGAGTTAAAAACGGACAACTCCCCCAATCAGGAGGTAACTCCCGCTCTGTCTCCACTCTGTTGGCCCCTGTTGGCCCTGGGGGTCCCCGTTAACCGCGCTCTCTCTGCCAGAGGGCCCAGGCGGCTCTGAGGGCCCTCAGCTCCTCCCATGTGGACCCGCAGATGGCAGCTCCCAGCACGGTGCTGAGGGTGGTGGTGGAGAACCTGCTGTACCCGGTGACCCTGGACGCCCTCTGCCAGGTGAGAACATTGCTTTCACCCAGACGTTACACCTTTAGCCTTTACGATTAGCTGCAGGTAGAAACTAAAGATCAGGCTGAAATCTGGGTTTGAACCTTCAGAGACACATAAAGTTCTGGAACGTGTCAATTTTGATTAATTGCATATATTCATAACCTGGGCTGAATATATGTGATTGTTTTGATCAAGATTAATTACATGCATATACATTTATATTGTGTTCAGCTAATGCTAATGTCGGCGACCACAGTCCACTTTTCTAAAGAAGCTCCATGAATGATCAGGGCTTCCTGAAACACTTTGATCCAATCTGATTCAGAAAAAAATCGATTTGAATTAAAATTGTTGATGGTTTTTGTTGGCGCTGTGTTGAAATGATTCAAAGAATTAAACCTCTTTAAAACCTTTTAACCTTTTATCTGAAGTCGTGTCTCTGCTCCTGTTTGATCCTCAGATCTTCTCAAAGTTCGGCACCGTGCTGCGGATCATCATCTTCACCAAGAACAACCAGTTCCAGGCGCTGCTGCAGTTTTCAGACGGCTCATCTGCTCAGGCAGCCAAACTGGTAACCAGTGCTGCTCCCAGCTCCCAGTGCTGCGTTGGGGCGGCTCCCTGACGGTTCTGTTGTGTTCCAGACTCTGGATGGACAGAACATCTACAACGGCTGCTGCACCCTGAGGATCAGCTTCTCCAAACTCACCAGCCTCAACGTCAAATACAACAACGAGAAGAGCCGTGACTTCACCCGGCCGGACCTGCCGTCCGGAGACAGCCAGCCCGGCCTGGAGCACCCGGCCATGGCCGCCGCCTTCGGTAAGGACGGCCCAACACGCCGCCACGAGACGTCTGCTGACGTCTGCTGCAGCAGGGCTTTGCAAAGGGTGGCAAGTTCACAAAAATAAATAACTACAAAGATTTACCCAACCTGTTCATCCCTCCAACCACCAGGGGCGCTGTCTCTACACTGCTGACAGTGTTACATCCTAAAACTCAATGATTTATGTATTTATTTTTAAACAAAATCATTCTTAGATATTCAGCTTTCAGGCGGCTCAGTTCTTTCAGAACGAGGCGTTTTGGGCCTCCTGCTGGCCACGCCCCGACTCAGCGTTTATAACCGTGCTTTAGAGCAACAGAGACACAAACAGAAGTACAAAAATGTGCAAAAGGTGAATTTTGAATAATAATTTAAGGTTCCTTATGAATTCGGCTAAAATGTCATTGACTCATTCATTTATTTATGTTCTGATGCATTTTGAAATGTTAATGTTTGGAGTTTAAGTAGTGAAATAAATGCCTGTTATTCCTGGGCTTATTATTGAATGTATCTGATTAATTATACGTCTGTTACACATAATTAATGAATTATTGAACAAGATAATTAGTAATTAATGCAAAACTTAATTATGACTTTAATCCTCTGCTGTCTGGATCAAAGCTTTTAGCTTTTCTAGTAACTATGTATTTGATGTAACTGTTGATTAACTGCTGATTTTCTGATTGAAAGTCTCTGATCTACAGAAACAGATTTTTAAAAAGTTGCTCAGAAACCAGACGGGAAGTAGAATCAGCTTCAGATCCTCCTTTCTGATAACGCAGAATGTTTCTGTGTTGCAGCTCCAGGAATCATTTCTGCGGCGCCGTACGCCGGAGCGACACACGGCTTTCCGCCGGCGTTCGCGATTCAGCCAGCAGGTGAGCTTCACCTGAGGAGCTGCAGCCAATCAGAGGCCAGCGTTTCTGTAACGGGAATGTTTTATCAAATATTCAACCCTAAAAATGTTTGATGCTAAACTTCTGCTGATTGTCTTTGTTTATTTGATGAAGAAGGAAACGTATTGATCCGGAGGTTTTTGAAGCGGCTCGATTTCCTCTTCTAAACCGATTTCGCCACCAATGATGTCGATTTGTCCCAAGATGAAAATGATTTTTCCTCCCTTGCTGTGAACCAACACCTGGTGTAATAATCGTGGTTTCATCCAGGTGTGCTTTCCTCTCCAGTGTCCTCCGCCTACCCGGGCCTGACGGTGCCGGCTCTCCCCGGAGCGCTGGCCTCCCTGGCCCTCCCCGCCACCGCCAGGCTGGGCTTCCCCTCCATCCCCGCCGGACACTCGGTCCTGCTGGTCAGCAACCTGAACCCTGAGGTGAGTGGCGCCGGCGCCGACGGGCAACACTCACCCGCTTTAACTGCTGAAAGTATCTGATCAAAATGTCTAAAATCACAGAGCTGAGTGGAGAATCCTGAACTCCTGCCTCTGAAACACAAACACTTCCTCTGAGGATTTTAGCTCTGACTTCCTGTTATGACATCATCAGCCCCTCCCCGCTCCTACACCTGCATCCTCACACAGAACACACACCTGTTGAGTCATGTTTGAAATGGTCTAATTTTACCTGAGTGAAGTCGCCCCACCTTCTTCAAATCTAACAAAAAGGTGTCAAACGTTTTGTTTGTGCCGTTTAAAGACGTTAACATATTAAGTTTCCAGAGGTCATCAGAGGTCAACCACAGAGGTCATTTACAAAGTCAAACAAGTTTAATTTGACTCGCTTACATTTGTGCAGAAATACGTTTTTTGTTCTGTTTTTGCTTTGAAGATGCTGTTGATGACCTCTGGTGACCTCTGATGACCTCTGGAAACATGTTTTAGTATCTTTGTAATGTCAGAGGCACAAACTAAAATTTGACTTCATTTTGTTAGATTTGAAGAAGGTCAAATGTTGAGTTTCACTCAGGCTTTTATTTTGACATTATCTAACCATCCTCTCCAAAGGTAATTTATCCTTCTGATTGACCCCTCACCTGTCTTTTTGTTTGTTTTTTTTCTCTTCCCCTTTTAATTTGTTGCCATGGAAACGCCTCGGACCCTCCACCTGTCCTGCCCTCCCACCTTTACCTGTCCTGTCCCTCCGCTGCCTTCTCTGCTGTCTTTAAAGAGAGTTACGCCCCACTGCCTCTTTATTCTCTTCGGTATGTTGTCACTAGCTTCTTATTTTTGAATTACCAGTACCACCTGGATGTTCTGGTTTTTGTTTTGAATTTCTTATTTTATTTTATTTTGATTTTTGTTTCTTGATTCATGAGAAATGAGTGTCTGCTTGTTTTGTTCGACCTTTTGAGTTGATTTGAGTTTATCTGCAATATGTGGAGCTTTTCCTCCGATGTTTGACGCTCCTTTCAGGTTTAAATATTTGGCCTCAGTAATTCAGTTGGAAGTTAAAAGTTGCCAAAATCTCAGCAAAACATTACAAACTTCTCCTCCTTAATAGTTTAATATAAATATAAATAAGTAATACGTCTAATGTAAATAAGTTCAACTTAGTTGGATTAGTTTTAATTAAGAGGTTGAAAAGAGGCAAAAATAGTTTAAACGTCTTTCATCTGTTTTGAGTATTTTTGTCTTTTAATATATACAATTAACAGATGAACACATTTTATTAATAAACCAGAAGAATACCTGAGGAAATGTCCATCATGTGCTGCTATATTTAAAAATGCTAATGTTAGTAAGACTGAGTTTTATTTTGAAAAAAAAAAACAGTGGAATCAATTTTTATGGATAATTATTACTTTTAAGTAAATGCACTTGTCATCTTTAAAAATTTGGGCTTTTATATTGAAGACTAACTGTAAACTTTATTGTGAAAGTCCATCTTATTCCTGTTTTACACTCATTAGTTATTCAAAACCCAAATATGCAAATACTGAGGCTCTTATTCTGAAGAAAAACTATTTATTTTTGGAATTTCTGTCTCCTCTCAGTAACAGTAACAACAATAATAGTAAAAAAGAAAAAGTTCTAAAATTAAAAATTATGTAGTAAAAATAAAAAAATTTATGATAATAAAATAGTATTACTAAAGGTAAGCATAATAAAAATACTAATAAAATAGTAAAAGAAAATACTAAATAGTAAAGAAAATGGCTATCATAACAACAATAATAGCAATATTAAAAAAACATTTAAAAAAATAGTAAAGATGGTTTAAAAAAAAAGCAAACAGTAAAATAAAAATGGTACTGATCATAAGAATGAACAAAATTGTCAAACATGATGACGATATTAATAAAAGTAAGGACTTCCTTCCAGCTGGTTGCTGATGGAAACCAAGTCCAAACAACCCGGAGCTTTTCAGTCTGGAGCTTCTGAAACTCTGAGGAGCTGCATGTATTGTCGTTTCATTTCAGTTTAAGTCTCAGTTTAAGTTTGCATGCTGGGTTTCTTTCAGTTTGCATGTCCTCAGTGCTGAACCAGCTGCGCTTGGTTTTGTTTCATCAAACCCCGTAATTCAGTGTCTACATGGTGTAATCTGCCATCGTTTTATTTAATTTTCTCCGACCCTAATTTCTTCACTTGCATTTCTTGTGAATAATCATTCAGGAATCCCTGCCTTCAAAGTTATATTTACCAATTTGTTGTTGTTTTTTTAATTTTTTTTTATTCTTAACCTCCTTCATGTTAGTTTGATATTCCCATCAAAGTTCAACATTTCCATAAATAATGTTTCCCAGTAAGACGAAGGGTCAGTGTTCTGCTTCATACATGACGTCTTATAGGGTTTATGACTGCAGGTTATGACACAGCGTGACTCCAACTAAGATGAATATTTAAATGTTTTTTTCTAATTACTGACTGTGTGTCAAGGTGTTTATGGAGACGTGATGAGAGTGAAGATCCTGTTCAACAAGAAGGAAAACGCTCTGGTACAGATGTGTGACAGTACCCAGGCTCAGCTAGGTAACCGTCTGCACATGCTCAGTGTGACCCCATTTTTATTCTTCCGTTTGGGTTTCTACTTCTTCTAAAAATAGAACAAATGATTAAAAAAAAACTATGAGTTCCGCCCGTAACCTGGCAACGTAACCTGGCAACGTAACCTGGCAACCCCAGCAGAGTTCCGCCCGTAACCTGGCAACCAGACTTAAATGTCATTATCTAAGAATGATTTTGTGTAAAAAAAATAAAATAAAAAAATAATGTTTTTTTTTTTTATGGACCAGAGAGCAGTGGCAAATTTAAACTACTAGTGAGCCACAAAATTCATTGCATTGAAAATGATTTTTATTTTTTCTTATTAACTCTGCATATCATTAAAGATCCAAAACATAAAAAAGGTTTCAGAGTCATTTCTAAAAAAAAAACAACAAAAAAACCCCAAAAACAATTCACAATTTTTTTTGTGTGTCATCAGTTTTGATGGTGAAAACTGACCTCTTGGCTTCTATCACTAAATCCTATCACGGACCACAAATGGTCCCCGGACCACACTTTGAACACCCCTGCCACAGACGTACCCCATCCTGCTCCAGGAAGCATAATGGGTCACTTTTAAAACAAACTTGTCAAACAAGATGGCCGCCATGTGCATCCTGACATCATTCAAGGAGTGCATTGATGAACATAAAAATCCAGATTTTCCAAAATAATTTCTTCAAAACCAAAATTTTATAAATCCTTGTAGCCCTCGTAGACTTATTGAAACCGTTTTGTATGGATTTTCTGCATATGAAGGTTTTTAGAATCCAGATGTTGCCATTACTAATAAGTAGGAGCAGAACGTGAACGTAGAGGTGTTGACCTTTAACCTGCTTTGCCTGGCAGCCATGAGCCACCTGAATGGCCAGCGGCTGCATGGGAAACCTCTCCGGATCACGCTGTCCAAACACACCAGCGTGCAGCTCCCCCGTGAAGGCCACGAGGACCAGGGCCTGACCAAAGACTACAGCAACTCCCCGCTGCACCGCTTTAAGAAGCCCGGCTCCAAAAACTATTCCAACATCTTTCCTCCCTCCGCCACCTTGCACCTCTCCAACATCCCGTAAGTCTCCAGAACTCAGCCAGACTCAGCAGACCGGAGGAGGAAGGTGAGAAAACGATGCCAGCGCTCTTATAAAACTGGTCTGCTTGCGTTTTTTAGCCCTTCTGTGGTTGAAGACGACCTGAAGATGCTGTTTTCCAGCTCTGGAGCCATCGTCAAGGCCTTCAAGTTCTTCCAGTAAGTCACCGATTTGCTCTTTCTAACCTTGAAACCTATAAGATTACAACGTCTTGTTACTAAAACGTCAACAACTGTGTGTCTGTAGTTTAAATCCTTGATTACCACAGACTTTGCTCTGAAGAACAATAAACCGTTTCTACATTTAATTTATGAACCTTTAACAAGTCATATTGTTTGACTTTGGTTCTGTCTTTTCTTTATGTTTTCAGGCTTGGTGTTTATTTTGCGATTATTAATAAGTCATTTTATGAACACAGCTGCTCTAATGATGTTTGTTTTTTTTTAACTGAACTGAAACACACAGAATTCCACAACGCATCTACATGTTAAGATTCTCAGAGTCAAGCTAGCGTAGAAGCCGTCTGTCTTTTCTCATCCAGGAAGGACCATAAGATGGCTCTGATCCAGATGGGTTCGGTGGAGGAAGCCATCGACTGCCTCATCACGTTCCATAACCACGACCTGGGCGAGACGCACCACCTGCGCGTCTCCTTCTCCAAGTCGTCCATCTGAGCCGGAGGACAGTTTTTATTTTTATACGGCGTCCACTACACTCCAATCATTCCGATGCAGAATCCACCACAAAGTCTGCTGTGATGTTAAATTATTGTGTGTTCTTTTCTTTTTTTTAGACTCTTTACCTTCACAGGAAGGTAGGATTATCCCATAAATACGACACTTCTGAGGCGGTCCTCTGAAGTCCTGCAATTATTCTCTAAAATCAGAGAAAAGTCAGTATTCTGAGTTTTAACTGTTTGATAAAAGTTGTCAGAATTTACTCTCCTCCTTGTTGGGAAGTTTTTAGTGTCTTTTGACTTTTAATCACGGATTAAAGTCGGCCTTCACAAATCCTTCGGAACTGACTTCAACTCAGAATGATCACTTTACTCTCTGATTCTCGCCTGATTTAATAAAAAATTAAGATTGTTAAATGATGAACCCAGTTTGGGAAGTCGTAGCTTCTGACTGTCTCGTTTCACCCGGGCGTTCTCTAGAGACGCCTCTTTGACCTTAAAACGACCTCTGTGCCTTATTCTGACTCCAACACAAAAACGAAGCCTCTGAATTGGCAAAAGCAGGTTTACAGTTGATAAAGGTTTACTGTTGAGATGTACTGCAGATATATTCCTATTTTTGTGTATTTTATTGGTGTCAGTGCTTTTCTGTTAGTGTTTTGTAATGTTGGTTACTGTAGCATCGAACATGTGAACTGAGTGTTAGCAGCTTCGCTACGTCGTTTAGATTTAACTTTTCTTTCTCGTCACTTTCTGGCTCTTTTCTTTCCCAAATATGCAATCATTTGTAATCATATATTGTAGCAATATTTTAATCATTCCTGAGCTTTTGTTTAATTTTTCTGGCTGTCGGTGAGCTCGGCCGTTTCTGCTGCCTTCTTCGACCTGAAGATGAATGTTTTGTTTTGTTTTGTTAGTTGCGTGTCTCTCGGAACGTTTTTAATTTATACGTTTGTGATCCACTACAGCTAAAACCAAAAACAGCCTTTTTAGATACAAACAATTCCACCTGCCTCAGGTTTCTGATTTTAAAGGACTAAAAAAAAAACAACAAAATAATAGTAGTTCAGGCTTTTATTGGTGGTGTTTTTCTTTTTTTCCTGTGAAAATGTAAATGACTTCAACCGATCTGCTCACGTTTGGTTACGCGGCGTGCCTTCAACCCAGCGCTGAAGTCGCAACATCACAAAGTGAAATCTTCTGACGGTTTAGTCAAAGTTTGCTGGTTTGGTTCATTTATGTCTTAATTTTACAAACTGTCGACATTCCAGCCACTCGGAAGTCCACTCCATTTTCAGCGTAACGCGATATTTTGCTGTCTGAACGAAGTGTTTCGTAGAAACGAGCTGCTGAGGTTTGCAGTGGCGATGCGTTCGGTGCACCTGGGAAAACAAAATTTCTCATTATAGCGAGTTTTACATCATATAACATAAAAGTTTTTTATTTTTTATTATTATACTGTGAAAGTTTTACATTTTTATAATGTGAAAATTTCACATGTTTTATTTTTTGTTACAACAAAGTTTCTCGTTAGTCTTACATTATAGTGCGAAAGTTTCACGTTTTGACAAGTTTTATATCTTATGTGAAATTCTAATTCTAATGAGTTTCGTATCTCGTCAAAGTGTGAAACTTTGGAGCTGAAAGAAAAAAGTTTTGCATTATAATGAGATGAAACTCGTCAAAACATTAAACTTTCACATTGTAACAATGTAAAACCAGAGTTTGTCCTGCAACACAATGTGAAACTCGTTAAAACAAAGAACTTGTGTTATACCAAGATGTAAATTTCAATATAAAACCTGTTAAAATATTAAACTTTCCTGTTATAGTGATTTAAAAAAATTTTTTTACATCACATTATAACTAGTTTCACGTTATAACAAGATCTAAAACTTGAAACTGGCGTTACAATCGGATGTGAAAGTCATTGTGATAAAATGTCTCATTTTGACAAGTTTTAAATCTCTAACATTCAAGTTTCTTGTTTGACTGAGTTTTTTTTTATTCATCTCACTATAACAAAAATAATGCTCCTGAATTTATTTCCCACTTTTGGCAGTTGAATTCTTCCATAGCTGAGAAATGTTGATTTCGCTGAAGCTAAAGAAGTCTCCTCTGATTGGTCGATTCCAGTAGTCTGACTCCGCCTACTAAATCTGAATTCATTTTATTGGTTGAAATGTTTTCTATAAAACTAAGAATACTACATTGTTTTTCATAGATTTTTGCCTTTAAATGACATTTACTTTGCAATTATTTTAAAAGAAATAGTTTTCCTATACATATATTTTTTGAGGGTTTCTGTCATTGTCGAGAGTTACGAGGATTTCCCCCCATGACGTAAAGTGGACCAATGAAAATGTTCCAAATGCTGGACATAAAGTTCTTTTATTTACTGTGAAGAAGCTTTTAACTGCGAACACAGCGATCCAGCTGCTTGTTCAGTTTCTCCCTGGGTGCACCTGAATGCATCGTGACCTTTCATTGTCCGGTAGAGCGGGAGCCCGAACCGGGTCAAAGGTCAGCTGACTGTACATACATGTTTTATACACGGCGATCTGAGAGGTGATTATTGGTTTTATATCCAATGAAACGTGTATATTTTGATTCGAGTGTGCAACAAGTTCTGAGCCTTACGTTGTGTCACAAAGAAAAAAATAAATCTGTTTTTTTTTTTTTTTTTAAACATTTCGACTTTTGTTGTTTTTTGTTGGCAAAAGCATAAAAAAGAAGAATGTCCTCTTTTAATTTTTATGGTTTCTTTATCCAAAAGTGGATTTTAAAATCGGGTAAATGTCACAATTTAACTGAAAACTACGGTGGCCCAGAGGCGCAAATTCATAGTTAACACATGAAGAACACAAAGCTGAAAATTTACAACAAAAAAAAAAAAACTTAACAATTTGAGATTAATCTAAAACATTTTCTAGAAAAATATTTCTGAGTTTGAAAAGTTTTTTCCTGCCCATTTTTTGGGTTTTGGAGCTCAAAATGTTTATTCCAAATTTCTGAGATTAATCTCATAATTTGAGTTTTTTTTTTGGCGGAAATTTACTGCACTTTTTCTTCCATTTACACCTGATATGATGGCCTTAATACGTTCGTCCTGATTCACAATACTCTGACTAAACATAATCCTTCCAGCCTCACATTTTCTGAGGACTTTGAGTCTTTATCTGTCTGCAGACTAAAGGCGATGTGTATATTTTGAAGCAGAATATATCCTTCAGTTTTCACATAGAGCAAGTTTAATTCATATTGACATAACAGAGAATGACTGAACACAAAGTGAAAACAAAAATATGAATACAATAAACCAGCAGAGGGCGCCAAACTCCAGAAAAAAACAAACTTTATACAGAAACTGGGAGGCAAGATGAATGTAAAAGTTACAAACTTTTAAAGATGTATTATTGATAAAGCTTATTCTGTCCTCAATTGTGTTTTAGAACATACATTTGTTTTTGTGCCTTAAATGCTTTTGTTTTTCCATCAAAATTAAATATTTGAATAAAAATAAAAGTTTCTCATGTCATGCGTGGTTAAAATGACAAAATAATTAGAAAAATGTGGAACTTTGCAAATTAAAACTGACTGAAGTCTGGTTTTATTGTGTTCATCATTGTTCTGGTTTCAGCTGAAAATGAAAAACAACCCTTGTAAAAAAGTTCAAACGGGGCCAGAAGTGACCAGATGATCTGCAGGAAACATAAAAAGTTAAAATGTTTACACAGAAATGAAACTCTTCAAACTAACCACAGTCAATTTAAATCTGTTTATTTTCGTAACCAGTTAGTCTGTTGGAAAAACAGATAAAGTTTACATACAGTTTGTTCTGTCCAATATGAACAGATTAGTGTTCGTTTCAAGTATTTGCAGACCATTAAATAAATTAGAATATTATTTAAAAAGTCCATCTACTTCAGGGCGCGCAACATAGATTCATTTAGATAAACTTGGAACTTTAAAAGCATTTATTTAAGATAATTTTCATAATTACAGTTAATAAAACATTTAAAATGAGAATATAACAGATTAATAAACACGTTTTGTGATCTGAATGAAAAGCTTAAAGGTTTTCCATTTTCACAAGCTACTTTTATTCTGACAAATGATCTTTATTCCAATTGGACTGAGTTCCCAAACCAAACAATTTAGTTCATTAATCAAAGTTTCCGAAGATTGGATGGAGTTTCTGACTTAAAGCATTCACTCCTCCAACTACTTCTCGTCGTCTTTGTCGTCGTTTCCGCCATGACACTTCCTGTGTGATGTGAAAAAAGTGTTTCTATTGCAGTTTTGTGAAATACGCTGATTTCAAAACGGCAGACAAAACCCACCTCATGCTAGCACAAAAACTGGATTTTTTTAAATGACTGTTTCCATTAAGCAATTGTAAGACAAAAGAAACGTAATTAAAACCAAATGTGATAAAGTTTTTCTGCAACAAGTCATCAAAAAACATCCTATTACTACTTCCTGTCTTCTTCTTCGTTGTTTCCTGCAGTAGTAGCTTCCTGTTGTTTATCATGCAACTTGTGTGATGTGGAAAGAGCTTTTCCATCACAGTTTTCTATACACTAACTACAATATAACCAAAACCCACCTTGTCCTAGCACAGAAACCTTTTATCAAAAAACATGATTGGCGTTTTTCCATTACGCAAACTTATTTTCATAATTCCAAATAGTGAGAGTTAAAGGCCAGTGGAAATGCAGCTATTAGCTATGTTTTCACTACAAATGTGAAATACATGAGTTTATGCAGCCAAAAAAAAAACAACAAAAAAAAAACACTGAGAAAAAAAAGTTGAGAAATTTGTTTTTATTATTATTATTTTTTCAAAATTGCAGTGTTTCCATTAAACAAGCTTAATTTTGGAATTCCAATTGAAAGGTCAGTGCTAATGCGTCGAGTAACTATGTTTCTATTACAAATGTGTGCAAAACTGTCAATATTCTGCTACTATCATCTTGTTGTCTTCTTTAGTTTCCGCCAGTAGAAACTTCCTGTTGTTGATCATGTGACTTGAGTGACGCAACAAAAGCTTTTCCACTGCAGTTTCTGAAATACACAAATTTTGATACAGCTAAAAAAAAAACCCATCAGTGTAAAAACAGTTTTTTTCCCCTAAATTAGTGTTTCCATTCAGCGAATTTGTTTTCATAATTACAATTTGTGTGCAGTTGCGAGCTAAATGCAAACGCAGTGGCGGATTTTAACACATTTTATTTGTCGTCTGACCTGATTTTCCATCTGTTTAGAAACTAAAACAGATTTTCCTTCAGCTTTTTTTCCAACCGTTCTTTAATGCTCTTCATGCTAAAATTAAAAACCGGACATTTGTCTGTTTGCAAGCTGCTCTGATGGCGTCAAAGCAGCTATCTGCAGACGCTTTGTGACCTGAAGATGAGATTTATCCAAGAGAACGATCAAAGCTTCTTTTCTTTTCTGTGCGCGACGGAGATATTAAAACCAAAGAAGAAGAGAAGTGAAGCGTTCACTTTCACAATCAGTGCTGTGGAAACAACCAGAGGAGATCTGAGGCTTTACAGACTGGAGGAAGTTCATATCCGTGTCTTCTGACTCGCAGCCGAACAAAGAACGGTTTGAGAGGAGGAGGGAAACCAAATGCCGGCACGCCAGCTTGCTCTCACACGGCTGTCAAACAGGAATCCCTCCAGTCCGAGCTGAGTTTGCATAATCCCCCGAAACGCGAGGAAGAGGAGGAGCCTGAGGAAGGCTCTGCTGAGGTCAAACCGGCTCCTGCCTACTGGTCTGACTGGGACCATCACAAACAGAAACCCATCGCAGGAAATACAACTAAACTCACACGTTTTCCACAAAATACTAAAACAAGGTAATAAATTTCAGGTAGATTTGATGCTGACACCATAAAAAATTAAATATTTGTAAAACGGTTATCAAAGTATAACTTCGCAAAATACTCAACGGTCCTAATTCAGTTTTTAATCTTTTCATGAAGGTCTTCTTTTGTTAAATTCTTACTTTATTTTCCTAAAATTACAACTTTATTCTCATAATAATAGCATTACTCTGCTGTAATGTTTTAAAAAAAATAAATATCCAGATTTTACTCTTGTATTATTACAATTTATTGTGGTGCAACATTCTTGTATTAGTACAACTATTTCTAGTATTATTACAACTTTGTTTTTTAATTACTTTTTAATTAGAAATATTTAGATTTTACTCTGGTATTACTAGTTTTATTGACTTTATTCTCATGATATTACAACTTGTGTTATTACAGCTTGTTCCAGTAATATGGCTATTCTAGTTACACTACATTGTTCTAATATTATTATGACTTTTTTCTACCAATATAAAAATTTTATTCTGGAAATAGTTTTATTTTCATATATTCCGATTTTATTTTTTGGAAATAGAATCATAATATCAAGACTCTATTCTTGTGTTATAACGTCTTTATTCTTGTATTATTACAACTTTTTGTAGTAATTTGTGACTTTATCATGTTAATTTATTATTATTATTACAACTTTATTCTAGACATTGTATGACTTTATTCTTGTATTACGATTTCATTGAACGACTTGCTTCTTCTTTTATGACTTTTTCTAGAAATATTAAAACTTTATTATAGAAATAGTGTAACTTTATTCTCATACTATTACAATTTTAATCCATCCATCCATTTTCTTACGCCCTGGTCTCCAGTGGGTCTGGGAAGGTGGGAAGGTGCTGGAGCCTCTGCAGCAAGACGTTTCAGGTCAGAGGTCGGGTCACCCTGTACAGGTCGCCAGTATGTCACAGCACAACACAGTTTTATTGAGCAACTTTTTTCTCATGTTATTGTGACTTTTCTACTGATATCCTAACTTTATTCTGGAAATATTTTTGATTTTATTCTTGTATTATTGCAATTTATTGTCGTCCAACCTTATTCTCATGTTATTATGGTTTTATTTTTCTAGTAATTTATGTCATGAACATGAACAGCTGTGGAATCTTTCACTTGTGAACTATATTGAATTTAATGCCTGTTGTGAGTCATAGCTTCTGCTGCCTCTAATTTATGCCCTAAAAGTGGCAAACTTGTTTTTACAGGGTATCTAAAATCAAAACAAAGACAGAAAACGGCCATAAAAATCAGTTTAAAATAGTTTTGGAGAAAGAAAAGGTGTCTTTTATCTGCAGCCTAATGAGGGACTTTGACATCTCTGTTGTGATGCTGCAGCTCTTCTCTCTGTGAGCCATTTACATTCCTCTCCTCCTTTGAAGTGAAATGATTTTTAGATATTTTCCCTCCTTGTGGAGTTTTTCGGAGGCCAGCGGGGAACATATTGGCTGAGCCCACCAAGGTGTGCTAATGCCTGGTGGGCAAGTACTTTAAATGCTAATTCTCCCCGCCTATCCGTCCTGCACTCAGAAAAATAACAAATAAAAAACACCCTCTGTCCCGCTAACTACCTCCGAGGCAATCTCTTCCTCCACATAACGTCGGTCCGGCTGATTCCTGCCGACTGACCACAGCTAACCGGCTGTCAGGACGCTAATGCTAGCCTAGCTTCCCAGAAAGCGCCGTTTGTCTCATGATGAGCAGTCACGCGTGTTTTGACATGTTTGGGGGACCGAAGGAGAGGAAAACAGTATTTTGGCAAGAGAAAAAAAAGAGTAGAGGCTCAGTGTGCAGCTAATGGCGGCCGGCTGACAGGTCCATTACGGTTTTAGGCGGCTACTTTGCATCCGTCAAAAAAAAAGAGAAAAAATGGCCGATTATGCAAACGTCCGGTTCACTGGTCGCCATCACCAGCACCAGCGGCTCCATCAGGCGTCACCATCCTGGTGTTTTGGTGATTGGAGCCGTCCAGCAGGGGGCCGGCAGGTAATTCTGTCCAGGTCTGATGAGACGTAAATAATAGTCCATTTTCAGTCCAAGTCGTCCTCTGGGTTATAATTAACCCCTTAATTCTACGGGTTGCAGGAAACTCCTCCACCATGATGGCTGGAACACATTCTGTCTCTAAAACTTGATCAGAACCAGCAAAAAACTCTCATTGATTCTTTTTTTCTCCAGCCAAGTCCTCATAATTCCCATTTATGTCCCTACAACACCACAAGAAAAGCTTCTTCTCACACACACACACTCACACACACACACACGCACACACACACACACACATGTTTGCGCAGCTATCTTTGCGGGGACTTTCCATTGACTTCCATTCATTTCTACAGCCTAAACCTTACCCTTATCCTAACCCTAACCATTACATACCTAACCCTAACCAAAACTCAATTCACACCTTAGTCCTAAATCTGACCCCTGACCCAAAAACAGCGTTTCCCCTTGTGGGGACCAGGCTGCAGTCCCCACAAGGAGCAGTGGGTCCCCACAATGTAGCATGTGTCAGGAAGGTCCCCACAAGGCATTAGAAACACACACACACACACACCACACACGCACGCACACACAAACACACAGCCTGCAGGTCAATTAAAGGCTGATGGGCGAATCAGCAGACAGTCCATTAAGTCGTCTGTATGTGTGATTTGGAGGTCGGACCCCCACGGAGACGCCTCCGTCTCCTTCAGCAAGGACAAACCCACAGCCGGGGTTCAGGCGCAGCGGGGTTCCGCCGGTTCTGTTTGGTACCGACACAAAGAGCCCACAAGACAAAACTGACACGCACAGAGTCGGAAAGATTGGCAAAACGACCAGAAGCCTGGCAAAATATGATTCAAGACCAACAGAAAATGGACCAAAATAGGTATAAAACAACCGCTAACAGAACGGCAGCGCAGACGGGATAACCAGAACCAGACCCAAACCAGCACCAGAAACAAAATCAGCAATTCTACAAAAAACAAAATACAAACTGGATCCAGGTGTGGGTGCACACCTGTACAGCCTGCTGTGTGTGTGTGTGTGTGTTTATTTCCACCTGCAAACTGTAATTAGCCTCATTAATTAGCCTCGTTATTGAAACCAGCTTTTAAAACTCCCCCAGTCTAATTATTTCCTCTAAAGTCAAATTACTTTTCTAGCAGACAAGTTTCGCCCACAGGGGGGCGCTGTCATGCACCACCTGCAGTGTGAATGTTAATCCAGTGAATAACATTCAGTAACATTCACTTGAACACTGAATGTTTTGTCTTTATGTCGTTAATTTAAACATCAGGTACAAAAAACAAAAAAGAAACCGGGCTTCTGAAAAAGAAGCTGGAAAAAAAAGAGTCTGGAATAAAGAATAAACTGAACTTAAATATAAACACGGAAGAACAAAAGTTTAAATGATGTTAGAACAGAACTTAGTGGTCAGATTTGTGACCTGATTTCATAATTCGTGAACTGAACACCAAATGACAAAATCACGTTTATGTTTTACAAACAGAATCAGTTTGTTCATCTGAACATTGAGATGGGGGGATTTTAAAACATATATTTAAAAAAAGACAAATGTGTAATAAAGGCATATGTATAAAACCCAAGGCATATGTAGATCAATAAAATTAATATATATTAATGTTATCACAATTATTCTCATATTATTTAAACATTTTTCTAGCAATATTACATTTTATTCTAGCAATGTTACAAATTAATACGCAAGTAATGTAATATTTCTAGAATTATGATTTAATTATTATACAACTATTCTAGTTTTAAAGTACTTATTCTGGTGTTATTACAACTTTATTATCATATTGATACAACTTTTTTAGTCATATTACAAATTCATTGTCATTTTCTAACGTTTTAAAGTAATTCTTTGTCTTTATTTTCATACTTTTACAACATTTTTCTAGTTATGTTATGACTTTAAATCATTATAATTTTAATTTCACAAGACTTTCATTTTAAGACTTTATTCTCATATTACGATTTTACCAACATACTACTTTATTCACATGGCATTACTACTTTTTTCTAGTAAAATTGTGACTTTCTTCTACACTATTAAGACTTTATTCTGGTATTATTTTTAAGTGTGAGTGTTTGACGCTGATGTTTGCCACAGCTGGTGACCTGGATGGTCTCACCTGACCAGAGGCTTCCTCTCTGCTCAAACATTTGCCGATGATGTGATGCTCTGTTTCTGTTTTGCGATTCTTCTTCCTCTGTCGTTCTCTGCGTCTTGCTGTCCAATGTTTCTGCTTTTATTCACGGAAGCCTCTTAAAGTTTAATAGAGCAGCTCCCATTAATCCGTTGGTTCTATTTTAAAAGCAAGAATTAAAGATTCATCTATATTCCTCTTTCTCCCTCTATCCTTTGCTTTTCCCTCCAAAGCTGACTCTCTGAAATATTTATGAGTGCTGAATCACTGGATGAGAGGAGGAAACTCCTCACTGCTTCAGAGGGCAAAGTAGCAGCTCCAGGCCGAGCAGCTGAGGGGCGAAGCGGAGGCAACAGGAATCAAGAAGCTGACATACTGATCAAAATGTTGCTGTTTCCAATAAATAAAAAACGCAATTAAAACTGCATGTGAATACGCTTGATCAGTCATTGAAGTAAGTAATTAAAAACATCCTCCTACCACTTCCTGTTGTCTTCTTCGTCATATCCTACAGCAGCAGCGTCTGGTTATTGATCACATGACTGTGTGATGCCAAAAAAAAAAAAAAAAAAAAAATTCCAAATGTTTTCCCATTGCAGTTTTGCAAAATACATTACTTTTGATACAGCCAGAAACCAGCTCAAAAACTAACTACAAAATTTTACGCAAAAATGTGTTTCTTCAAAATTGGCATGTTTCCATTAAGCAAATCTATTTCTGTAATTTCAATTTGCAATTTTAAAGTCAATGGAAATGCATCCTGTAGCTATGCTTCCATTGCAAATGTGTTCAAAACTTTGTAGACATTCTGGTAATGTCACAAAAACACAATTTTGCAATTGGAGCATTTCCATTGAGTAACAAAGAAAGCACTAGATAATTTTGAACAATTCCAAATAAAAAAGTTTTTGGTAAATATAAAAGCATAATTTTGGGTCCCTGTCAATAATAAAATTATTCATGTCATTGTTTTGCTTGTTTTAAAAATTAAATGTTCATCCCCATTGCATAAAATGGTTTGTTCCTGCTGTAGCCGCGATGTTTTGTAGCAGTTTGTAAAAGACAACAACGGCAGTCACAATGCGCAAAAAATAATAAAATCCATTTTTTTTAAAAGAAGAAAGACAAAAGAATTGGAATCAGTTTTTCCACAAAGAGGTGGTAGATGGTGTTATCAACCTGTTAGCTTAGCTAGCTTACCTACAAGCTAGCATTAGCCTCCATTTCACCCACATTTAACCAATGAAGGGAAATGTTTAGCAAGATATTCATATTTTTAATTTGTCTGTTTCTTTTATCACACTTAATGGATAAGTTTATGTCAGATTCAGGCTGCATAGCATCGTAGCGCCTCCCTGTGGCAATGAAAAAGGTGAGCAACATGTTCAATGACATGCTAGTTAGCATAACTTTATTTTATAATTACACAACATATTTGAAACATTTATTACTGCCAGAAATCCCAACAATCATTATTAAACAAATAAAAATAAAGGGATGGTTGGAAACAGAGAGGATCCTATCTTAGCATGTCGATGATATATTCAGCCATTGATCTCTTGATCTCCTAAATGCAATTAACAAAATGCAACTACAAACATTTTCTGGGAGAAGTCTTTATTCCTTTAAATGTGGCAGCGGGACTTGATTCAAATCTTTAAGTTATTTGCAGGATCTGTCCCAAATTAATTGCAATTACCTGAAATCAAAAATCATAAGGAGAGGAAGACGTTTGCAATAATTTATAGGTTCCAGATCAATCTCAGGAAGGTGGGAGGAGAAAAATCTGAGGAACCCTAAAACTTGTGCTGAGTCACAAGTTTCCTATGTTTGGAGAGCGCTGCACCTCTTCAGGGCCCACTTGGACCCGCTTCAAACATGAAACCTGACCTGAACAAGTGTTTAAAGGTTTATTAGACACTAAAGGAAAACAGAGAAGCTCATAAAACCCCAAACTGTGGGAACTTAGACAAGGAGCAGCCAGAAATACTCTTCTCTTACTGTTACTTTAAAAAAAAAAACATTTGTTTGCGTCCCTTTATGCACAATATACACCAACGTAATGGCAAAAAGCTCTTAAAAACTCTGACTTTCTGAATGCCGCAGATATATTGACAGGAATAAAATTACGAGAATAAAGTCGTAATATCACGACTTCACTCTTATAACATTATGACTTTATTCTCATATCATTTAAACTTTATTCTCTTGATATTATTTTATTCTCATAATGTTATGACTTTATTCTTGATCTTATTCTCATAATTGTTTATATTAAAAGTATCACATTTGGAAATTTCTCAGTTCTGCTGTGTGAACATTTTCTAGAAAAAAGAAACTAAGAATTTTTTAGATTAACCTCAGAAATTTTCTAGGAAAAACATGAACATTTGAAAAGTTTCACAAGTTGAAAGTTTTCACATTTTGAAACTTTCAAAAGTTTCAAAATGTTTTCCATGTTTTTCTCAAAAATGTCTAAGATTAATCTCAAAATCTGTTTTTTGACAGAAATTTGCTTTCTTTGTATTTTCTCTGTAATTGTTCTAATACTTTGTATTTTTACAGGTGGGGGTTCCTCTGCTGGGGATGGGCGGGGCTTCAGGCATGGCTGAACCAGAAACCCCGCCCACCCGAAGCCCCGCCCATCGGGACGCACCGGGAGTTGCAGTTTGGAGCTGAGCCGGTAATCACGCCAAACGCTCCTCCTGCAGCTGCGACTAAACTTTTCTCTTTGTTCCCTTGTGCGCGGGTCCGAGCCGACCCGGTCCACTCCGCTCGGTCCGGTCCGGTTCTGAAAGTTTGTGAGCAGAAGTTTGCGGAGCGGCGGGGATCCGCTCAGTTGGACGCGAAGGTTACATAAGAGCGGACATAAATCCTGAATGAGCTCCGTGTCCGGCGCCGCGCCGCTCCGCGCGTAAACGCGCCGCCGAGTTCAGATTCCAGCTGAAACGCGAGGACGCGCGGACGCACGGTTCTGACCCGGTTCTGACTGAGTGAAAATGAAAGTTTGGAGCAGGTTCCCCCCCTGGATGCACGCTCGGAGTATCTTCCTGACTTTAGAGTGTGGAGCGTGAAGCCGCGCGTCCCTGACGCTGAATGGGATGGATGATCGTGTGAGCGGCGGAATGAAGCCAGCCTGCTGTACATAAGACTCCCCGCTCCTTTCTGTGGATATAAAGTGACTGAAGAACGGTGATTTTCTTTTTTTTTTTTTTTTTTTCATGAGCTTCGGTTCTGGTTCGAGAACAGCTGAACCGAAGAGACGCGGATGCTCGCCGCGCCGCCGCTCATGGCGCGCTCCGGGCGGCCGCCGCTGCTGCCGCCGCCGCCGCTGCTGCTGCTGCTCGGGCTGCTGCTGCGACTCTGCTGCGCCGTTACCGACGACCGGCTCATCTCGGACCGGTACGCGGTCTACTGGAACAGCACCAACCCCAGGTAAGACCCGGACCGGCCTTGAATCCAAACTCTGCTTCCTGGAGGATTTGGATCATGATCTGATCTGAGGTCAAATCTGATCACAAAACTGTTTTGCCAATCGACTTTAAATTGGAAAAGTTTTTTTTAAATCAACCCAAATATGAATAGTAAGTTCTGGAGAAATGAACCGCTGCGCTGCAGGGTTTTTACAGTGCAGATAAAAACTCAAAATGCCTCCCAGATGTTAGAAGCTGCAGCTTCAGCTCCAGTTCTAAAGCCTCTGGTTCTGGTTGGTACCAGAACCCTGAACGGTTCTGATCCAACAGGTGACATTTGTCAGCTTTTTACCTTTCAGCTCCAGGTTGGATGAAATGCTGATAATTGATGTTGATGCAACTTGGAGAAAAACTTTCATCCAAATGTTATAAATTCCCACAGAAAAATCTAAGTGCGCAGAAAATTAATGAAGCATTTCATTAAAAGTATCTGAAAAATCCATTTATTTTGTCTTTTTCAATCAAGAAATGTAACATTTGTTGCTGTTTTCAGTTAATAACTTGATAAATTTTGGCTCCATGATATTTTCTTACTGTTCTGGTTATTTTCGACCAAAATTAGCAAGGAAACCAGAAATCATTTGATATTAACTGATGTTGCAAACGTTTTAACAGTTCATTTTGTTTTAGTCCGTAATAAGAGAAAAATGGCTTCTTGCCGCTACGACCTGCTCAAGGTGACATTTTTGTTTGGTCCAAAGATCTAAAATATTTGGTTTCTGGGAAAATGTGACCCGAAATAACGAACAGGAATCAAAGAAATCAAACGTTTATGTGTTTTTATAATTAATAATGGCTCTTTAATGGAAACTGTAGCCAGAGTTAATTTCCATTTTTTATGCCACAATATCAAATGTTTCCCATTTTCGGTGAAGGTTAGCCGTTTTTGTTTGGTTCTGAGTTGCTGGTTCAGCAGGAAATCTGAGGACGACTTCATGGTTCGTGGGAAATCGCAGTTAATTTTTCGGCAAGTCGACGTTGATTTGCTCGACGTTTTGGACTCCAGCTGTTTCTAACTGCTGCAACACAACAAAACAATTCTCTTTGTTTGCCAACAAACTCGTTAGATTGTCTGGAACACGTCCGATTTTTGTGCGACCTCTGACCTTCACTTGTAAATTGACAATTTTTCTCTTTTTTTGTGCGCCTAGCAGCAGAGTGTCGTCCGTTCTGATTGGCTCCTCAGCTGACCAATAGGAGGCGGCGCTGTTTTGCGGATTACTGCAGGATTATAATATGAAGGTGTTACTAAGGAACAATTTTTTTATTTGAGATTTTTTTTAGATTTTTAAAAAACGTTTTTTTTTTTGTTTGTTTTTTTTTGTTTTTCAAAATAAAAGTACGATAATGAGCCGAGCAGAAAGCAGGAGCGTAAAGTTTGATCTGCAGTTTCTGCTGCAGGAAAAGTAGTTGCAGGCCGTTCTCATAAAGAGTTGTGTGTGTTGGAGTGTGTGTGTGTTGGAGAGTGTGTGTGTTGGAGAGTGTGTGTGTTGGAGTGTGTGTGGTCCTCCAGATGTGAGGTTCTGGGTTTCCAGCTGCCTGATCGTTTGGGTCCCTGCTGCGTTCCTGTAATAACAAGGCAGAAAAAACGATTTTTCTCACTGGAGAATTAATATATTTGCGTCCGGGGAAGAATTAATTAATTTATAGCCAGTGGAAGTTCATGAAACACCCAGAAAAGAAGATTCCTCCTTTCCGCCGCTCATCTGCAGCAGGAAATCCGTTTTCTATTAAACGCCACACGGAAAATTTCAGGAGGGGAACCTGCTGCTCGTCGTCCCGCCGTGACGGTTCTGTGGTTCAGCCCGATTAGGTCTCGATTAGAGGGTTTAAACCACCGTTCTGTAACCGGTTCTGCTCAGGGACGATTGTGAGATCCGTTTGGGTTTGCAGGAACGTTGGTGTTGGCGGGTCGTTTGGGCCGAGCGAACAGAAACGGGTTTGGTGTCGTTTCTACACCTCAGGCGTCCTTAAATGTTCACTTTTGTACCTTTTAAACTCTAATTTAATGGAAAATAAAAAACATTAAATAAAAAGAAAATTTGACAGATTTTTAAATAAGAAAATTATTAAAATTAGATGTTTTACTTTTTTATCTAACAAAATTGTTAAACCGTCTTTCATATTTTTACAGTTTGCTTTTGGTTTATTAGTACCACTTTACAGATTAACATATTTTCTGACATTTTATGTACAAAGTGTGTTATTTTTCAGCTTTCTAAATGATGAATACTATTTTAAATGAAGAATATTAATTTTGGCTCTTGTGGCTTTAATTGGCAGGAAATGGATTTCCCTCCATTTCCTGCGCTGCAACGTTGAGACGCAGGAAACGTTGGGAATTGGACCCAAAACGGCCGTGACCGATTTCTGCGGCTGCACCACACCAACGTATTGTCTGGTGTGTATCAAATTATCGAATGATAATTTGATACACACCAAATTATCATTCGATAATTTGGTGTGTATCAAAAACTTAAACGTCAAAACTGACAAACTCTCCTCCAATATTTTAAAAATATTCAGTTTGCACAGAAAATTGATTTTAACGTCAGTCAGCTGAACGATTCCAAGCAAAATTTTAAAATGTTTTAGGTTAAATTTACTGAAATATTAAATCCGGTCTAGTTTGATCCTCATTTGTTTATTTAATCCATTTTGTAATTTTCGGATAAAATCTCCCAGATTATGATGGATTATATTTTGAATGTTTTTGAAAAACCAGTAATTTAAAATAACATTTGATCGTTTAACCGTCAAATAACATGAGCAGAGAAAATCCAGTCAGCGACATTTTATGAATTATAAAATGGTTGAAGGGCGAATTAATCCCGAAATGGATTTGAATTTCGTCTCAGTGAAATAAATGCGAATCCTACAGATTCTGGTGACCCAGGTCTTCGTCTTTAACCTTTTCTGGATTTGACTGAAGGAGACATGAAGTTAACCACTGAATGAAAATACAATTTACTAATAAATTCAGGTGACAATTATAAACATGCAGATTCAGAAAAAGGCAGAAATATAGAAATAATAGTCTTTGGTGCCTTTCGGGTCAAAGGTCATTGTGCTCCACATGCAAAAAAGAGAGAAATGTTTTGACTCATACTTGACGTCAAACGTGGAGATTTGTTGTTTTAACAGAAATATTTGGAAATGTTCGTATTTTTAATGAGTCCAGTTTGTGTTAGCAAGCAGATGTACAAAGCAAACTAAAAACTAGCCAATAAAAATCCAGGAATCAGGACGGGATCAGGACGGGATCAGGACGGGATCAGCTGGTCGAACTTTCTTGACTCAAACTGTCAAAATAAGACGAATTAGCAGGATATTTGTGGTGCATCTTCAGCAAAGTGTCTTAAACCGCTAACTTTGAATGTTGATTCTAGTTTGCATCAATAAAATAATTTTTTTTCTTACCAAAAATTGTAATTGAAAATTAGCTTAAAAACTAATCAAAATATTTATTTCTACAGCTCTAATTACAACGATGGCTGCAGAGGTTGCTTGTTTTATTGATGCCTTCACCTGTGATTCTTATGAAAATGTATTAATATATATTATGATACATTTGATGTAAAGCGTTTTTACTTAAACTTTGACTTTGTAGTCCACTCATTTTAATTCTCCTGATCTCTTCGTCTCATTGTGATTGGCTCATTTCATGTAGTTTTTCCTCGCAGCTCGTAGATCTTCTGTCTTTTTTGCCGTTGCAGCAGTCTTTTTTTTGGATTGGCACATTTAGGTCCAAGTTGCCACTTTTCTCTCTTCATTCATAGAAATCTGTTTCCATTCATAAAAACAGACGTTTTAACTTCTTTTTGGCTTTTAGCTGTGAAATATATTCAAAAATAACTCAAATGTTCCATGTTTTTTTTTCATAAAGTTGTTTTGGGAAGGTCAAAGCGACTGATCGTTTTTAGCGGCCTGTAATGGCCGCTGCCTGGACTCGCTCTGTAATCTGATGCCTGTTCAGTTTGTGCTAATTGAATCTTTCTGACCTTGTTCAGTTTCATCTGAAGTGTAAATTTATTTATCTCGTTCTGAGCTGCCTCCTGACACTTCAGATCTCAGCAGTCGGATTACATGGGGAATAATTAGAGGTTAATGGGAAATAAACACAGACGTTCTGTGGTTTTAGCTGATGGGAGTGAAAGTAGAATGACAAAAAAATTGTAACGTACAAATGTTTCAAAAATTTGCATCCTTTTCTCCTTTTGTTCGTATTTCACTAAACGTGCCAACCGTCCGCTTCACTTCTGATTTCTCTACTCATCCATATGCCTCCATTTTTCCTCGCAGGTTCGGTCTCTTGCCCCCTTTTTTCTTTTTGGGATTGGATGTTCATCCAGGCATCAAAATGGCCCCCAGCTTTTTGGTTGAAGGGCTTCACCGCCACAACTTGCCCCAACAGTAAAGAGGCTGTAAAATGGAGGGAAACAGTCAAAAAATGATGGAATCGTTTATGAGTGAAGACAATAATATAATAATGATATCCTTCAGAATATTGATCCAGTTTCCTGTATTTTCACTCTGCAGATGATCTACATCTACATCTTTCTCTGATTTTAAAACTAAATGAAAATTTTATCTTTTTATTCATGATGCACCAAAACAGATTGTTTACTTTCCCGTCACCTTTCTCCAAGACCTAATCACCAAATCAAAGACACAAAAGATTTTAGTTTTATTTTACAATTTTGTATGAAAACCAGGAATTTGTTTACAAAGTGTAAATAAGTTATTAAATGAAGTGAGTGTAAAGCTGGGGTCTCAATGTTAGGCTTGGGACAGCTGATGCACTGAGCCGATATTAAAAACCGTCTTGGTCGCGATATAGAAATAGATTATAGATTGGATATTGGTGACGATGTGCCTGATCTATAAGAGCCCGTCTATTCAGTCTAATTCTATGGTTTGTGGTCTGAGTGACATCTGCTTTATTATTTATTTTACATTATATTTAGAATTACTAATTGTACTTTTTAAACAATTTAAAACGTTTGTTGCAGTTTATTTTTTTACATGTTTGACCAAAGCTGCTGTTTTTATCTGTTTCAGTTTCTTGATCATTTATTTTTACTTTGCTTGTTGTTGAGCCTGCCGCAATTATTCAATTAATCCCAGGATTAAATGAGCTTGATTAGAGATGAACGATATATCTGCACCAGCATCGGTATCGGACGATATTAGTAAATTTCCAACATATCGGTATCGACTCAATATGTTGTTTATTTTTATCTGTTTCTGGTGTTTTTTTTTCCAAAGTTGTTTAAATGGTAGTGAAATATATATATAATATATATCAACCATAACAGCAATATTATCATAGGATATGGATATAACTTAATGTGTTCTTTTGTATGTCTTTTTGAATAATTCACTCCAGACTCTGCCCTCAGAATTACAGATCTAAAAAACTAGACAAGTTAAATGATGGACACATTTAACGGTGGATAACAACAACATGTAGTAACTTATTTTCAGATATTTTTTTAATGCTATTTGTATCCAAGAAGAAACCTGAAAGCAGAAACTTGCAGACAAGTTTGTTGTATTAAGTTTTTAAGCAGAGCTACATTTCCATTTGTTTTTTTTTTTTTATTAGTTGCCATTTAGAAAACGTTCAGGAGACACACGAGCTAACAAAACTAGATGGTCCGATGATTGCTTCATTGGTGCGCCACCAATAAACATAAACTTGGCTTGTTGGGGATTGAGATCATTTTTTTCCACCGTATTTTGTTTTAAATTCGCATTTTGCATTTTTCTTGTCATCTTGATTAAATGTTAAAACAGAAGCCATCAATTGTAGTCAGATTTTTCCTGTTTTTCTGTTTCTGCTCACAAGAAACTGTTGAACTTTATCGATGTTTTATACCCATTAAAATATTTGGGTCTGAACAGAGAAATTGCGAGATAATAGAAAGAAAGAAACTGGGTTTAAAACTTTGTGTTCTAAGCAAATATTTCTTATAAAGCGTTTTTTGTATCCATTTAAATGTTTGAATCTGCTTCCAAATGTTGGGATCCAGTAAATGTTGGATTCATGCTGTTCTCAGACCCTCTTTCTTTTTCAGTGACGTCTGTCAAAACAAAATCCTCCTTTTTAAACGTTAGACGACACAATAAGAAGTGTTTTCGCTGCTCTACTCGGCTCAGGTTTTAGCTGCTCTCTGCAGGAGGGCCGGCTGCTTTCCCATCTGATTTTTATTTAAATGTTCCTGTAAGTAGCTGAGTGTCTGTCGGTGGTTTGTGTTTACTGTGTTTCCTATTTTAATCCAGTCTGATCTCATTTATTCTGTCGGTGAGTCATTTCACTAATGTCAGCGTCTTTCTGGGAGCAGAAAGAAAATCGGGAACGTGTTAATTATTAAGAAATCAAAGTGGCACTTGATGAGTTTTAGTATCAAAAACTGTTTTCAGTCATAAAAATTCAGTGGTTAGGAAGCATTTTGTCCATAAAAGGCCAAAAATTAAATTAAACGGCGTATATGGAAAGCTGTAGTAACAGATTTTCTCTGTTTAAAATAATTTCTAAATAAAATCTTTTAATTCTTTGCCTCAAATTACAAAAAATTAAAACGAGACAAAATTCCTAAAAATAAAAAACTTATTTGACAATTTATTATTAAAAAAATTCAAGCAATTTCTGAAACACAAATCTGATACCTAAAATATGTACAGAAATAGAAATGTGACGGATCGTATTGCTCTGCATAATAACTACTGTTTAGTCATATAATTAGCATTTTAAAACATCTGCATGAAATTAATTTTTTCACCAAACGTAAATGACAAATAAAATTCCCCACATTGGACGGTTTGGATGGAGAGTTGTTAACTCTCATAAATCAGGAAGTTTTTGAGGAATAACACCAAATTATCTTTTACTATAGCTTTGAAATCTAGCCATATGAAGCTTAAATGTTTATTTTCCTCAGTGGCTGGTTGGAAATAAGCAGCCAGGGTTTTTGCAGTGTGTTGGGAAGTGGTGTGATGGACTGTGAGTGTTCCCTGAAGGCATGCTTAAAGCTCCCCAGCCTGGTTGTGCTGGTTTATTATTTCGGTGGCAACGTTTCTGGGTCCTGGGCGAAGTGTAGCGTCGTGTGCTGACAGCTGTGGCAGCAAATCCATGATGTGGAGCCTCGTGCGTGGCTGGACCTTCAGGAAGCCGAGGCTCAGATTCAGGGATCAACGCAGCATTTAGCGGTGTGCCAAAAAATCAGTTTCCATAAAAATGGCGATTCTCATTTACTGTGGTATGGAATCGATATAAAATGTCCCAAAATCAACTTCGAAAAAATAAAACAAATTTGTCGACTGCCGGCCTCCATGAGTAAAACTGAGTTTTATCACAATACTATTTAGAGAACAATAAAATGACAATAATAACTATTTATTACTTCCAATTGTTGTCCCACAAACAATGTTCTTGATAAATATTCACCAGCCGCGGTAATAAGTGTGAATCTGAATCTAATCATATCTTTAAATTTATCTTTATTTGTTGATTGTTTTTTTTAACAAACAGTGGAGAAAATGGTTAACTATCAATGCTAACAATACGGACAGTTGTGGGGGTTTAAACAACATTAATTAGAGTTTTTAAAAATTATTATGATAAATTTATCAGTATAAATGATAAACGTCATGCAGGGCGTCTTGATGGTTTCCGGCTGCACGGAAATCACCAAGACAAATTAGAAATCTTAAAAATAAGAAAAAAATATTCAACCAGCTAACATTTACTAATACTAATTTACTAAGTTAGTCTTTGCCACATTCCCAGAAAGTCGGAGCAAATTGCAAAATGAAGATTGAGCAATTTGGGATTTAGGTTCTGTACAGAACAACTGCAGGATGATTCAAATAAACCACACTAGCTGGTGTGCTAGCTATCACATTAATTACTACACCCGCTACCATGCTGGCTACTATGCTAGCGCTACGCTAACTACCAGGTTTCAGAAAAGTGACATAAAAGGAAAACTGGAAATATGGAACAAAGAGGGGAAGAAAAACAGGAAAAAGAAAAAAAGAATGAAAACTGAAAATATAAAAGTAAAAAACCGACCAAAGTTCAGAGGCATTAGCTCTCTATGCTAAACCTTTCTGACCTCTTTGTGACATCACTATGTTTCAATGTTACCTGTAGGTGTCGCTGTTTCTGTGAAAAACCTCTCAGGTTAGATAATAAATCTAAAGGATTCGTCGTAACACAAAAGTCCTGATTCTTATTCTTAACATTTCAGTTAGCTTGGAGATTAGCGCCAGCCTCCCAGAGCTAACAGAGAGTTGCTAGCTGTCGTGACCGCGATGGTTTTCCAGATTTAGCGTGAAATCATTTGTTTTAGTCCCGCCTCCGGTCGAAACGTGCAAGGAGGTTTCAAAGTATTTTCTTTTAGTTTCCTGCAGCGTTCCTAAACTCCAGGCCGTTAATGAACGTCACGCTAATCGAATCCTCATGTTTGAGGTACAAACTTTATCCTCCGCTCCTACGAGACAAGAAATCGTCGCTGTTAAAGTTAAAGAAGAAATGAAAAGTTCAGATCAGTCAGTGTTCCTCTCCTGCAGATGTTTTTCCGCAGACTGAAGATCTTTGTGTTGGTTTCCTCCACCAGACAGGCTGTTCAGTCTGAGGTTAAGTAAAACATTTTTTGGTTATGGCTCGACTCTGTCTCACTAAATAGAATCACGAGGAAGTAAAACGGTCCTCTGTTACCGCTGCGCTGCCTCCCTCAACCCAAAACCCCCAAAAATGTTAACTTCATTAAGGTTCCCTCAAAGCAGAGAGAGACCTCCAGAAAATGTCCTGAGGCCGCCGAAGGGATCCGGGCGAGAACTTCCTGATGGATTCAATAAAAACCAACGTGTGAGGCTGGAAAACACGCTCCGAGTCACTGTTTCTGCACTGAAGCTTAACACAGCACAGAGCTTAACATGCTGTAATAAAGGCAGTTTGATCTTACATATGAAATAAAACTGGAGAATTTATGCAGGAATATAAAACATGTAAGAATGCAAGAAAAATAATTGTTCATTACATTCAGACCTTAGCTGTTGTAGAGCATCAAAGGTCTTTGTCATTGTCTTCTCTCTGATTGGGCAGTTTGAATTTTCCCTCAACCAACCAGATTAAAATGTAAAGATGGGAGAGAAACTCTCATTTGGGAACTTAAAGGAACAGTATCGCGTAAAATCAACTTTTCTATAATGTTTTTCCCGCATCTAAAACAATCCAGGAGTGTTGCTTTGATTCTTTCCTACATGTTTCAGAAATCCTTTAATCTCCATGGCAACCATTCAGCTGGGCCTAGCCCCGCCTTCCAGGCGCAGCTCCCCCACTCAGCTCCTTCAGACTAGCCAGCAGCAGTTAGCAAACACCTGGTGCAGCTGGTGAGCTCATTATAGGAGCTGCTGCTGAGAGGGAAGTATTCATACCTGAGAAGGTGGGAGTTAGCATCACTGAAACCCAATGTTTGTAATCATTTTGATATGAACTCAGTTATGCATTTGCACAAAAATATGCAGGGATCTTTTGATTTTGTGCAAATTTCTGCTCTCGCAGAATTGCGAATAAGTGTAGAAACTGATTGATGTGATTTGGCATCTGGAGACTAGAGGGCCACTTAGAAAGCTGCGGCGGGCCGCATTTGGCCCGTGGGCCACGAGTTTGACACATGTGGTTCCAATGATTGTCGATGCAAAGATTCAGGTGTTTTGTTGCAGGATAGCATCTCTCTGGTTTAGGCATATCTGTGTGTTAGAACGGCGTAGTCAAAGTCCAGACCCAAGGCTGAATCTGGAATCAGTGACAAAAGCAGATAAATGAAGCTCAGTTATCCTCCGTATTCAATCTGGCCGAGTTTGAGTTGATAAAGAAAAACTGGAGTCTCCAGATGTTCAAATTTAGTTGAGACGAAACTAAAGGAGGAAAAACAACAAAACTTTGTCAAACGTGAAGCGAAGAATCCATCGTTCTTCACAGCGAAGCTCGATTTATGTCCCCAAATCCCAGCGAAATACAACACAGATGGTCTGAAACGCGGAAAAATAAAAAGGTTGAGCATTTAAACTTAGAGGCTTCTTATGTTATCATTTATAATTATGAAAACATTAATTTCAGAGAATAAAAACGATTTAATTTTGGTTTAAAATCAGTAATAATGTATGAATAATGATCTAAAGCAGGGGTGCCCAAAACGCGGCCCGGGGCCCATTTGTGGCCCTTAGCTCCAGTTTCAGAAACTTATATTATTGTTACCAAACTCTTTATTTTTACATCAGCAGAAAATTCTTGCAATGGACAAAGTATTCATGTTTTTACAGCCAAACTTTAAGCAGCAGAACGACGTTTACTCAAAAGACGACTTATAGAAAATCAGCTTTTCTATATTTTCATAAACTCGGCTAAATATTGCAATAGTTTTGGATGAAATTCTGTTATTATAACTGAATAAATTGTCTTTGTTTTTATACAGAAAATGTACAAAATCTTTTTAAGTTTTGGATCTACAGAGGATAGAAAAAACTGGACAAATTCTTTTGTTTTTCTTGGAATACTTTTGAATCTGATTTTTTCCCCCAGATGACAAAAAGTTTGTACACCCCGAATGTAAAGTTTTAAAATCTTGAGTTGATACGACTGATTCCTCTGCTGTTTGTTGGCCGTTAATCGTTCGTTAATGTTTCGTCGTGTCTGACTGGTTAGCAGCATGCTAACGCCCTCCACCGCCTCTCCGTCTGAAAACGACGATGTGGCTGGACTGGTTTCTGGAGTTTTTCTCCCAGTTTGGCCCCAGTTTGGTCCGCCTGCAGCTCTGCACCGCTGGAGGAGAAAATGGCGGCCGGTTTGGTTCAGGAAAAGAAAGCGGTAACGCATCGCTGCAGCCGCCATTTTGTTAAGCCGGGGTCAGATTCCCCCTTCCTCCTCTGAATGAAACGTCCCTGAAACTTTTTCTTTTTATTTTTTTGGATTGCTCTTAAAATGAGCCCAAATCTTAGTTGAAGTTTAAATCTATTTATTGTACAGAAAAAGGTGAACAATTCCTGTCATTGTGTGAACCGCAGGCAGAAGCACAAGCCTCACTTTTTTATACACAAAGCATCATAGAAATCAAAAACAATCTTTTCTGTATATTTCTAAAACATTTCATGAATTTCAGTCTGTAGAAAAGAAAACAATCAAACCTCATAGTTTTCTAAACAAAAGTCATTTTGGTTTAGCAAATGATTGTCAGGATTTTTTTTATTTTAAAAGTGAAAAACAGATTTTTAACTCTTGAATCCCTTTAACTGAAGTACGGCTGTTTTTAATATTTGTCCTAATCTTTAATTATTTTAAATAAATAATTTTCACTTTTTCCTTTATTTCAAACCGTTTCTGTTTAAACCTGGAAGGAGTTTATAGTAACCGGCTCTATTCAGTCATAAAGTTTTAAAGTATCAGACGCAGATATAATTCGCATTCTTCTGGTGTTTGTTTCATACGAGTTTCTCCAGATCTCCTCACAATAATTCACGTATGGAAGGAAATTCTTTGGACAAACTCAACATTTTTAGATGTTTTTGTCTTAAAGGTGGGAGTAAGATCCTGAATCTGAATCCGAGTTCATAAAAAAAGTGGTAAATCGTGGAGAAGTGGCATCGTTTGAGCGTAAATGAGCGGTTTGGGTTATTGAAGCACGTTTAGCTCTTCATTACAACCTCATAATTCTCGGCAGGCTTTATCGCCTCTGTCATCTGGATCCAGAAAGGAAACCGAGACGTGTCGGTCCCAGAGCGACTCGGCAGAGTGAAACTCATGTGGGCTGTTAATTATGTCGCTGCTGCTGCTGCTGCCTCTGCTGCTGCTGCTGCTGCTGCTGCTGCTGCTGCTCTAATAAGACGTTTTCTTCGTGACGGAGCTGAAAAATGGCCGAGTCTTTCGGCTCATTCAGTTCCTCCAGGAAGTGCTGCAGTATGGAGGACCAAAACTGACATAATTAGCAATAAAAACAGAAATATATTTTGTTTTTTCTTTTCCTAACATGCACATTTTGACAAAGGAAAACATGCATAGATTTCTTGACAAAATACATATATAAGGAAAATGTGAAAGAAAACTTATAACTTCTTGACGAAAATGCATGCATGAAAAAAACAAAAAAAACCCCAAAATATATACAGAAAACATGTGTAAGGAAAAACAATATATGTGTCTACTTCTGTTTTCAATTTCGTCAGTTTTGGTCCTCCATATTTCGGCTCCGATTTATTTTAGATAATCGTGTTTTTTTTTTCTGACATTTCTCACCCTTTTACTGTACGACTTTTTAAAATGCTTCAGATTTTGAACAGCAAACCTTAAAGTGAATTTAAAAAGGAACATTTTTCCGAGCTTAGGTGCAGTTTTGTGGGATGATACCAGGCTGGCTGGTGGAATCACTTCAAGCTGCTAAATGACTTCCCGTCCTCCGGTTCCTGTGGTCTCCGTCTATTTTAGGTTACAAATAAGGAGATTTCTGCCAATTTGCTGCATAAAATAAACCTTTAACACCTCCTGCTTTCAGGCCGATGCACATCGAGTCCAAGAGAGAAAATCTTGACATTTAAGGGATTTTTTCTGCTTTTATTTAGGTAATATTAGAAGTCTTTCTGTTTGTGGGAATATTTTGAAGATTTGGTGAAAACGCGTTAAGCCGTGTTTTGCGCCGTTAACCACGCAAACAAAATATTTTTCTGTCACCATCTTAAACCTGAGCCTAACCAGAACCATGACCTTTAACCCCAACTGTGAACATGATTTAATGCCTTTTATTTCTTCAATCCTTGTTTAGACAGAAACTTTTAATAAATCGTAATTTGCTCCAAACCAGGTGATCAGATTTAACTGAAGTGCATTTAAAGGCGTTTCTTTGGACTTGCTTGGCAGCTGAATGGAAACAGCAGTGATGTGACGTAACGATGTGTAACAGCAGCAAGGTTTTTATTCGCTGAAGAGTTTAAAATGTTAGTTAGACCCGTTTTCATCACCTGCTTTACAGAGAGTAAACCGAGTGAGTCAACATGGTTTCCATGAGAAAAGTAGAAGTTCGGGAAGATGAAACCATTCCACTGTCCTCACCGTGGAGGACAATATAGATCTGTAGTCAGGAAGTCTTTGAACCGTTTCCTGTCGCACGGCGGCGTCCATGTTGGTTCCCAACACATTGGTGTTTATAGTCACTGAAAAGAAAGTGCACCCCGTTTCATTCTAGGTAAAAATGATCCAGGCTTTAAAATGGTGTGAATTTAACTCAAAGTGTCATTTAATAGTCAAACTGACTTTAACAGTGTTGCAGCTCCTCCCCAGAGCTGCTCGGTCTCGGTTTGGTTGAAGTGAACTCTGGTTCAGTTTGAATGTTTATGTGAACGCCAAGCGGACCAGAGACCGCTCCAAAAGCAGGACCACAACCCAGGGCATTCTGGGTAAATACAACAAAAACAAACATGTTAGCTGAGCGCTAACAGGAGGATGGCTTCTGGTTTTTTAAAGAAATTGATAAAGACTCAAGAGAACTACTAAAATCTGACGCCTCCATTTTTGTTTCCATCTGGTGAAGAAGGAAGTTGCCTCAGTGTCTTTAGAGGTTTTTATGTCGTTTCCTTCAGCGGTTCTTGGTGCAGCACCCCCACAGGCCAGGAGGGGAACAGGTTGGTGTGACTCAGAGCTGCAGCAGCTGGAGGTGGAGCAGATGTTCCACTTTGGTCCTCAATAAAACTGAGCCCGCCAGACCATCAGGTGTGAAAAGAACTCTGGTTCTGTAACAACAAGTTAAGCTGAGTTCATCAGAAACCTGATCTTGATCCGTTTGCGAAATTCAGGTTTGGAAATGGAGACGTGAAGAACAGGCAGCGAAGAACAACCGCTAAAAACCTTCGACTCAACTTTATTTCCTTTCATTTGTCAAGTTTTCTCATGTCTGCTGTCACAAACCAGCCAAAGATCCTCCCTCAGGACCTGCTGACACTAATGCTATACTTTGCAAAACGTAGATTTTCTGCTGCGCTTGGATGACTTGGCTGTCCATCGTGTGGACTGTTGGAACCTCTGTGCTACCTGGACATCTGGAGAAGATTAAAAACTGTGATATAGGGACCAATTTCACACTCACTCAGTGTTGCTTCTGCATAGAGACCACAACTTTAGGACCATATTTATGGCTTTTTCCACATCCCACTCTTTGTCCTGACTTTGTTTCCATTAAACTTCGATTGTAGCCGGAAAACGTTGATGGATGAGAGCAAAGGATAAATGATGGCAAAGGAAACTGTTATGAATTCTTCAGAAAACGCTTTAGCCAAGCCTGCGTTGAGTTTTTGACTTTAATGGTTGTTGCAGATGCTGATTTCTTTCAAAAGTGGAGGAAAACAATAAATGTTTAAAACATTAGCCTGAACAGTGGAGTTAGATGTTTTCCTGGTTCAACAATCTGCGGTGTGTCGTTTCATTACCAGAACTCTGCAGGCATGTAGAAATGTTTAAATGAGCAGAACCGGAGCATCTAAAACAATCTGGGCGCCTCTGGCCCAAACCATCTTCCATCTGAACCGTTGGCACATCCTGCAGTGGCACAGGAATGCTCTGACGCATTGCAGCGTGACGTCACACCTCCCACCTCCTGCTGGTGGGCTAAAAGATGCTAACCGACCGTAACCAGCATTGGCTTTAGTGGTCAAGTTATCGACATAAATCTTAGCTGTTTGCCTGATGTATGAAAGAAAATGATGCAGTGCTTTGATACTATTTGTCATCACTACAACAACTTCATAACAAGGTCAGGAAAAAGTTTTAGGAAGAGGGAAGGAGTTCGGTTATGCTAGCTTGACTATGACGACTGTAACATGTAGATGTGCTGCAGAATCTGGTGTTTCGGTTCATCAACTCTGATAGATCATCAGTAGAGCAGTTCCTTAAATGAGCTAATCTACCACTGATGTGTTAATTACCTCATGTTTACAGTTTCTCTTCTCAGCTGCGTTTAGTTGTTTTCATTCAGGTACTTTTTCTAGATTATCAACTCGAATAGAAACCCAGAATGTCTAGAAAGTCATCCTGCTAGTCGCACATCTTCTAATTTCATTGATGCCACTTTTAATAATTTACACTGCAAAAACACAATTCTTACAAAAATGGTTTTGGTCTAATTTCTTGTACAAAGTAACTGAGTGAATATTTATAAGTAAATATTTGATGTTTTGATGATGGCACTCGACAAATGTAAAATTTGTTACTGATTTATCAATTAGTGCCTGAATTAAATTTTTATGTCTTTTTATTTTGTTGCTGAAATGTGCCATAAAATACACTTAAAAAATTCCTTTTTTAAGTAATTTTGATTATTTCACTGATAACATGAGAATAACATTATGATAAACTGCCAGTGGAACCAGTGCTTCTTAAAATAAATTAAATAATTTATTTAAAATAAGCTGAAAAGTTACTTGTATGTTTTGTCTTAAAGATATTTGTGCGATAAGCTAGACCAAAATACTTGGGAAGATTGTGTTTTTTTCAGTGTTTATATTGTAAATTTGCATTTATCGTCTCTTATTTCATGTTTTTATTTTTCCTTTTGTTTGATCCTACGTGGGTCCATTTGATCATTTTGTTGCTGTTACACCTGAACATTGATTACGTTTCTGATCGGTTTTTATACAATCAGGTGTTGCTTGTTCAAACCTTGTCTGAATAATCTCTGCTTTCCCAGCAGTTGGTTTTGTGATGCTTTTCCGTCCGACTCTTATTGTTCTGCAGAAACAAAGAAAACCAAATAATTATCACCGTTGTTCCTGGAAATCCTCCACCTCGTCTCAGATAAGCGTGGCGTTCTGTCAGCTCTGCACATCATCCAGGCAGCAGGAAACGCTCCTCTTTCTTCTCTCCCCCCTCCCCCACCTCTTTCCTGTTGGCTGCTTGGACCAATGGCGTGGCGGCGCGGCATCGGGGGGAGAGGTTTCTGTCAGAGCCGCTCCTCCAGTTATTTTTACATTCTCTCCTCCTCGTGTCTCAGCACTTCATCATGCTTTCTGCTCCCTGCTCATACATTTTAATGTCTGACCCACATTTCACTAGATCCACACACACACACACACACCCCCACACACACGCACACACACACACACACACACACACACACACACACACACACACACTCGGAGAAACGCAGGGGAAACTTTGAAGTCTTGGCTCCAGCACACAGAGGTGGAGGGAGGAGGGTGAAAAGCTGCAACCTTTCACTGTTTTCTGATGAAATTTGCCCTGAGAAGCATCAGAAACAGCAAAGCGGGTCACATCAGGAGACGAGATTTTCACTTTTCTTGTTTGTCTGAGCTGCAGAAATGCAGCTACAAATCAGCGTAAAAACCAAACAAGAAAACGACCATCCCCAGCAGAGCGCATCGGTTCATCTGTGTCTAGAGTCCGTCCAGAAACGAGCCCAAAACCTGAGATTATTTCCAAATAAACGTTTTTAAACCCGATTGTTTCAGGTTTAAAAACGTGAAGCTGCAGAAATTAAAAACGGGCAGCATGACCTGAAATCCATCTTTCATCAAAGGGAGGCATGATTTTATTTTTTTCTCGTAAGTCATTAACACCTGCAGCAATCTTTAAAATGTTGAAAATGATAGGATTTTTATTGATTAAAGATTATTGCTCAGGCATGAAAAAAGCATCAATCAGGTGCAGTTAGTGTTGAATCTCAGTACCTTTAAAATGAAACTGCAAACAGATACGTTTCACTTTTACGGGATTTTTCTGATATTGTTGCAGATTCTGACTGATTGGATGAAAGAAAATGTAAATATTTATATAAAACATTAAATGATGAAATAATTCAGGTCACAGAAAATGAAACTTCAGCAGGTTTTCACCTAAAAGCTTCATTTCCATCAGTTTCAGGTTCCAGTTTAAAAACATTTTTGGTTTTAATCCAGAGATTAATCATAATAATTTAATGATTTATTTTTACCTCTAAGCTGCCTCTTTCTGTGTTTGTGCATCCATTAGTGTAACTTAATATTCATTTAGCAAACATAAAATCCCTCATATGTTTGTATTTATTACAACTTAAGTGACGTGAAATGAAAAGAAACGTCAAAGAGGAGCATGAAGAGTTCAGCGTCTCTTGGTTTTAGTTCCTCTGTGATTTCAGGAGCTCAATGTTGGAAAGATTTTTAAACAAAAAACTAATTCTGTCATTTTTTAAGAGCACAAATGAACCTTAAGAGCGATTATTATAGAAGAAGAATTAAATAAATTTGATATTGCAGTTCAAACTGCTGAGTTTCCAGTCAGATTTAAAATAAAATCAGAGATTTGATCAATGATTTTTACGTTTTATCTCGAGTTCTGCCTGTTTTATTAAGTGAGTGTGTGTGTGTGTGTGTGTGTGTGGGGGTGTGCATGGGTGTGTGTGTGTAGGTGTGTGTGTGTAGGTGTGTGTGTGTAGATGTGTGTGTAGGTGTGTGTGTGTGTTGGAGCTTGGAGCTGCAATTCAAAGATGAAAATCAACTTTTATTGATCACTTTATTAGATGTTTTTACGGATGAGCGTCAACATTTAGAAAAACCCTGAAGCCGTAAAAACCAGAGATTATAAATTCTGTTTGTTTCTTACAGTTTATAATTTTTTATTTTTTTGTGTTTACTAATAGTTGCTTCACACATAAACACTCGACTTTTTAAATATTTCTGAATTTTAAATATTACTTTCATTTCTGTGAAAAATGATCTAAACATTGATCATTTTGGAGATTTTTGTTTAAAATTAAATAACAAGCTAAAATGTGACTCAGTCGCAGCTGCAGGAAGTTGAAGTTGACAATACAATCAGCCTTTCTGCATTGACTATTGATATTTTGGTTTAGCATTGGCTTCCACTAAATGCCATGTTGGTGTAGCGCTTTAGCGATAGCGGACTAGTGTTTGTTTACTTCTTTAAGGTTAGCGCAGCTAATGTTTAGCTAGCGATGCTATGTGTAGAGATCTGAACTTGAGTTTATGGGCTTGTTGGGTGTTTTTATACGTTTGTCAATCAGAAGAGAATCGTTTTCATTCATCGACGTTCTCTGAGTGGTGCATGATGGGATACGGCGAAGGGCTCTGAGTGTCTTTGTTGTTGGACATCCTGAGATGAGTAAACCGACACCGCGCTGCATATGGCCGCCGCGGCCGTGGTCTTTAGGTTTCCCTTCCACACTGCGGCCTGATTGGTCCGGCGGGTCCCGGCTCAGAGACCCAGCGGCGGTTCCTGGAGCTCGCAGCAGATGGTGACTTCTGACCTTCTGGCAGCCCTGAGAGTTGAAGAAGGGAAAGAAAAGCAGAGTAACGTTACATGTGAGATCTCGGAGGATCTGGGAGAGCCAGCGCTGTCAGTCACAGCCTCCCTGAAAGGTTGTCTTTAAGGTTTGTTTTCCTTTTTGGGGAGTTGAAGGTATTTCTGAAGCTGTCTAAGCTTACCGCTGAACTAACAGCTGTCAGACTGGGGAGAAAAACCTTTTATTCCTCCACAAGTCTGTTTCTGATCAATTCAAAATGTTCCCAGCTCTTAAATAGTAGCAGCTGATCAACTCAAATAAGTGATGTGGATTTGACATCTCCATCTGTGTTGGACCTGCCAATGAAACCATTGGGTTTCGCTTAGTTTAGAACATTTTGATTCAGTTGGGGCTGGACAGTAAATCTGTCACAATATGTATCGCAATAGATGTGTGATCAAATAAATCTGATCAATATTCAATATATAGAATATTCACTGAACCAGGTTGGTGGTTTTCGACCACCTCACTCACTCTTTGGTTACCTAGCAACCCGACTTTGGTTGCCGAGCAACGACTTGTTCAGTAACTGTTCCCCATAAGTGCTTAAAAACAAAAAAATGGCGTTGAGAACAAACTGTGGATAAAACAGGAAATGTCCCGCCAGCAGTTTGTCTGCATTTCAGACATTTAAAACCAAAAACTAATCAATAATTATTGATGGACTCATGTGGAACGCTTATCGTGATACGGTTTTCAGCTCCAATCAAAGCCAATTATTCTTATTCAGGTCCAGCAGCCTCCACTGAAGAAAAGAGAAAAAATCTAACTGTTAATTTGGAGACATTTTTTCAGTACTGATTAGGGCTGACTCAATCGATTTGATCAATTAATCAAAGTTTGATGTTTTAAAGAATCACAGGGTAACACAGATTGCCCTTTGGAATCGGGGCAATCTGTGTTACATCATATCTGTTCCCCAGGAAACATGAAGTCATGAATAACTCATATATAAGAATAAAAACATCTACACAGTTTGACCCAAATGATGATTGGAGGTTTTAATTACAAAATATTAAATTAGTTTAGTATTCTGGTGATTTTTGTGAAATCAGTTACTCCTTAAAGCTGCAGTATATAACGTTTTATCTTTTTTTTTGTCATCACATCGTGACATTAATGAGACACAAACTCTGTGACAGATTTGAGCTCTTCCACTTCCTCCCAATGGTTAATGAAAACAACCAATCAGAGCCAGGAGGCGGGTCTTAGTGCGGTCAATCACTTCTCCTTGCTCTCTGCTACGCTACAGCTAGCAGGGCCTGTTGTGAAAGGTTATGCTAGATTGACCTTTTCACAGATTATCTGTCTCACAGCAAACTGTCAAAACATTATGAATTAACAAATATGTAAAAATTATATTTAAAAAAAAATCAAAGTTACAAACTGCATCTTCAATGTTCCTAATTCTTACCTCACTGAATACAAAAAGTTAAATGTGAGCTTAATTTTCCACATATTTGGTTTTTCAGTATTAAAAGGAATTGAAGGAAAAGTCCTGAAGTGTCTCCATAAAAACCACAGGAAGGAACATTTTCTGATTTCTGATGTTGGTGTGAAACGGAGCCTGAGCGACAGCAGGCGGCTGACAGCATCTGTGTCCAACGCCGGCGCTGAATGTGTCTCAGCTTCAGCATGACAACCTGTCGCCGCGTTTAAAGTTTGTCTGGGTCCACAAGCCGCCTCCTGAGAGCCGCACACGTGTGTGTAGCACATGATGTGACTCACAAACACCCACATCAGCTGCTTTATATGCACGGTTTCGTTCTGATGCTCCTAAATGTGCCGTCAGCTGTCCTGTTTCATCTGGCAGGAGCAGCTCGCATCCTCAGATCAACTCACATTCCTGTAAAATTATGAATTTCCCCAAAAATCTGAGCCAGAATTATTAGTAAAGCACAAAACAAGAAGCCAAACAAATGTTAGACTTGTAGATGTAAAATAAAACTAAAACACTAAAGAAACTTACCAGTTTACACTCTGCTTGTTTTCTTCAATTAAATTTCAGAAATTATAAAAATTGTCTCCAGAAACAGTGGAAAAAGAAAATGTCTGAGGATTGAGCCTTGTGGAACCCCACAGGAAAGAGGCACTAGAACGAATCAAATGTTTTTAATTTGTTGTGGAGTCTTTGACTCTGGTGTAAATGGACACAAAGCTACAAAACCGATGTGGAGCTAAAGCTTTGCCACATGTTTACCCGTCTGATCAGGACCAGAACTTTCTCAGTCAAGTTTTAATGAAAACAAAACACAGTTCATTTTCTTCATAAATCTAATATTTACCCCCCAGGATGTGGTTTGTTGGACTGATGGAGGCTTAAAGTTTTCCAGTGAAGCAGATGCTCGCTCGCTCTGGTGTGCACAGGTGGGATCTTTTTACCTGCCTTATCCCTCAGTGGGATCCAGAGAAACTTCCGGCATCAGGGATTGGTCCTAATGGATTAGGAACTGCTGTTAATCCAGCCTGATCAGTTTATATCTGCCCAATTAGAGCTGAAAGTGCGTCCAGGTGTTATCGGAGTGCCGGCCGGCCGCGGCAGCTTGTTTATTGTGTGTGTTGGGGTTTAAAAAGGATTAGCCTGCAGCTCAGGTGTTCCTCTAACAGGATTAGCGGGTCCTCTGAGCGCTCGCGGCGCCGCTAATCCGAATTATCGCTTTCTGAAAACAAAAGGTGGCGTTTGTGGATGCAGCCGCTCGACTCCGCCCCCTTTAGCCCCTTCCTGTCCCGACCGGAGGCGACCCGCTGCACTGGTCTCCATGGAAACATCGAGTCCCGACCCGAACGCAGCCGCGTTTAACCTTTCACCTCAGAGGAAGGCCGCTTCCTGCCTGCAGGATGCAAATGTCCTGAACTCTGGGTCCGATTTCTTCAACGTTTTCTCTAAATTTAATCCTTTTGCAGTTTTTATTTAATTGACCTAAAATATTCACACACTTGCAGAAAACCCTGGAAATGTTTGAATTTCAGTTTGGTTCAAAGTTTTTCCATAAAAGTTTGATTAAAAACCTGAAACTGGAAAATCAGATATTAAAGATCATTCTTTTCTGATTGTTTGAATTGAATCAAACTAAACTTTTCTTGCTTTAGGTCAGTTAGAATCACTAAAACTATGTTTGCTAAATGATAGAAAACTTAGTGAGAATGTGTTTTAGATGGGTTTTTTTGTAATTTTGTTTTAGCATTTAGTTTAAACCCTCTTACAGTTTTTATTCTTAACCTAATATTTTCATAAACTACTGAAAGGAAATCCTTCAAAATATTTGAATTTCAATTAGGTTCACAACTGATGAAGAAAAGTGCAATATGTTTATTAAAACAAAACTGTATTATCTCAGTTAGAATTACCTAAATTATTTCTGTTTGCTAAATTACAGAAAACTTTGCAAGAATTTTAAATTTGTTGTTCAAGTATTTAATTTAAGGAATATTTTGGTTTATTTGAACACTGCTGTAGAATATGGGACACATCACAACAGTATTAATAACAGTAATAAATAATATAGCGAATTAAAGCAGCTTTTTAGTCCATTTGTATTGTTTTTATCCCCAAAGTAGTGCTTGAATTTCACTGGAGAAAATTTTGCATTAAATTAGATGAACAGCCTTTAAGTAATATTAATCCTTTCTAAAACCTGGATCGCCTTCATTCAGGTAAACATTTCCCTGCTAAAATTTCCTGAAATGAAAATGCTGATGCCGCGTTAAAATCCTTTATAATGAGAAGGAAAAAGAATCGCAGTCGAACTAATCCTCCAAATGCTGCTGAATCAGCGATAATTCCCAGTTTGAATTAAATTGGCCTCATTTCTTTTCACATTAATCTGAGTTTTAGAGGAAGAGACGGAGCAGGTTTCACTCTGCGCTCTGCTGATGTTTGACATTGATGTGAAGGAGGATTCTTAACTAGGGGTGTTTGATTTCTGCCTGGTGACAGCCCAGCGGGGCGGGTGGAGTGAAGGAGCCTGGGGGGGGGGGGACAAGTTTTTTGTTTCAGTTTTTATTTTACTTTCTGAAGCAAAGTTGCTCTTCATCTCTCTTTGAAGCGCCTCCACCCTCTTCCTCCATGGTCCAGCAGCCCTGAAGGTTAATTAATGTCCTTGAGCCTCTGACCTCTGCTTCTTCTTCTGCTTCTGCTTCTTCTGTTTGTCCTCCATGTTGCATGCCGAGACGTTCTGGTTTTAATTAGAGCGGAGATGATTTCAGACTGGTCCAGGCCTGCTGGTTTTGCTGGTTTCAGGGCGTCCATGTTGGGAGCAGATGGGAAATGTCGCAAGCTAAATTTTCTCTGTGACTAATTAACTTTCCTGATCATAAGTTATTAGACGTATTTAAACGTGTTCTTGGCTCACAGAGGGGAAACTTTTACCTTCCTGGAAATGCTTTTCTTCATTTTTGGCATCTAAAGAGAAACTAAGCATTGACAAATTTATTTGGTAAACCTGCTTTGTTTCAGTTGAAAACCAAACAACACCAAAATAAGCAGAATTTTTAATTAAATAATATGAGCTCAACAACAAAGATATTGTCTGTTGTTCAGGTTTTTCAACCAGAGCTGGACTATAATTGAAAAACGATATATATTGATCAATATCAAAGCAGTTTCAAGTTCCTCCATTGTTGGTTACCTAGCAACAGGAGGTTCAGTAACTTGCACAGCAGCAGTTTTAAGTTTCAGTCACAACTGCTGCAAAAATAAAACATTGTGCAGTGAAAACTGTATAAAACAGGAAAAGATCACACTAGTTTCAGATATACGGAACAAAACTGATCAATAATTGTCAATATTGATCGAGTTAATCATTCATTAAACGTCTTTAGAAATGTGGACTGCAGATGCTGACATTAGCGTTAGCAACACGTTTAGCATTGACAACAAAGATTATTATAGTTTATAACTAAATAATAACTAAAACCAATGAAATAAAAACTGAAGGTGAGAAAACAGTTTTTTCTACTGAAATAAACAAATCAGTAATTAATGGTTAAAAACTACAACTAACTGGAATCATATGCATTTATAAAACAGACTGAACTGTAGATATAATATATTTTGAATGTTTATTTTGAAAATGAGATGAACTGAAATTAATTTCTACTTCCAGACTTTAGAGAAAATCAATTTTTTTTTAATTTTTATAAAGGTAAATATCATTTTCTAGCGTTAGGGCAGCTGCTGATTAAAAGCTCCTTTAGTGTCCTTCAGTTCTGGATGTTTTATTCACATATTGCATAAAAACAGCTAAAGTTTCCTTTCTTTTTGCCTTTTTAAATGTTTATTTGCTTTTTGAACCACATGTGGTTCTGAAGCTGCACGTTGCATAATATTTAGCTGCATAATAATATATTTTATTTGAAAACATATTTCAGAACTCAGACACTGTAAAAACAAGATAAAGTACAAAATAATAAACCATCAAACCAGCAGCAGAGAAAACTGAGAATATGCACTGACTCTTCCTCCCAAAATCACTTCTGCAGTCTTAAAGTGTTTGGCTCGGGTTAACAACGCCCTGAAAGCCCAGAGCGAAGAGGCAGAGTTCGCATGTTTAACATGAAAGGAGAAATTACTGCTCCACCTAGTGGCAGGAAGAGGAAGTGGTCAGTGGGAAGGAGCCGATCAAGAACCTGAGCCAATAATCCCAACAGCAACCAGAACGTTCACAAAGACGTGGTTTCAGAACCAGAACCGACCGGAACCAGAGGAAAAATCTCCGCTGGGATTTGAAGGTAAATCCCAGAATATTACAGAAATAGTCTTTTACCAGTGAGAAGCTGCTGGGTGGCTGTGAATCCCATTTATTACGCTACATTTATTACGTTGCGATTCATTCCCGGCATTTATTAAAAAGTGGCGAAATCTCTTGCAACGTTAATTATTAATCTGTTTAAATTATTCTCATTTAGTTTTTCATTTTGCAAACAGCTGCTTATTTGTAAATGTTTCCAATTAATCTAATTTTCGGTTGGGATTAAATGATTTTGGTTTTTGGAGGGTTTGGTGGGAAACCTGCTCTCCTCTTGACTTGGTCTTGGGGATAATTGTTTAAGTGTCTTCCAGTGTTAAATGTTCATTAGAATTTAAAGCTTATCGATCTTTGAAAATGCTACTTGCATTATTACAACAATATTGTCGCTTATTGCTTGGTAAGATTATTTGTTTTTGCAGTAATTTTACTCCAAAGGCAAATAAAACATTGATTCTCGATACTGGATACTGCTGTTGGTCACCAATGCATGTTTTTCTGTCGTCATTAAATAAGAAATATCAGGATTGTCGGTGTGTCGTTGCTCTCCTGTGTTTGAAGCCTGAGTTAACCCCTCGGTGCCTGGCCACGTTGCAGCCAGTTAACGGTGGAAAACAGCAGAAAAACAGCTGCTGACTCAGCTGCACGCATCACAAGCCGCTCTGACCGCGCTGTAAAACATAATGTGAAATGATTGCGTTTTAAATCTGCCCTGCGAAACCAAGCGACCCACCAGATGCACACATTCTCACTCTGAATTAAAGCTGTCTTTACCCTGTTTAGGCCGGAATGGAGGGGTATTAAACGCACAATGTCTTGTACTCATTGTCGTTTGGGTTTCTCCCAAAACTTCCTCTCAGTTGTGGTTTTTGATCTTTCTCCAGAATCACGGGTGGTTTTCTTCATGAAACGGCATAATTGAGCCTCACAGCAGACTTCTGTCATCAAACGAATTATGCTGGTTCTGTCAGATGAGGTCATGATAATATAATTAATATTTTATATCCACTCCTGAAAGCTGCTCTGAGTTGCAGTTTCATCTTGTTGGTGAATGAGGAGAGCCGTGAGGAGAATCCAGCTGGGATCGTCGGGGTAAACAGGAAGATCTCGTTCTCTCAGCAGCTCAACCTCAGAGGATCCTTTCAGAATAATTTTATTAGATCTGCACAGATGTTCCAGGTGTTCCAGGCGTCTTTATTCTCAGCCGTATCTCTTTTCATTTGTTCAGCTCTGGATAACCGGGAGGAGCTGAAAATGGAAAACTGAGGTTCTCTGAATGATCACCGTCTGAAACTGAATCTGTTCAGGTATTTATCTTCAAGTTGAGTCTGATTCAGTCCATGTGGTTCTGATTGGTTCAGATGGCTCTGATCTGTCAATCCAGCTGGTGCTGATTGTTTTAGTTGGTCCTGTCTGTAAATTCATGGTTTTGGTTGGTTTATTTGGTCATTCCCACGAACCCAGATAGTTCCTATTGGTTTGATTACGGATGTCCTTTTAGCCAAATAGTTCTGATTGGTTTCCGTGGTCATGTTTACAAATCATGATGCTTCCGTTATGTCTTATCTATTAATCTTACTAATTTCAGCTGGTTCTGGTTGGTTTTATTTGGGTCTTTTTGTTACCGTAGCTGGTTCTGGTTGGTTTTATTTGGGTCTTTTTGTTACCGTAGCTGGTTCTGGTTGGTTTTATTTGGGTCTTTTTGTTACCGTAGCTGGTTCTGGTTGGTTTTATTTGGGTCTTTTTGTTACCGTAGCTGGTTCTGGTTGGTTTTCTGGGTTATGTTTAAGAATCAGAATGCTTCCTTTTGTTTTACTTGGTCCTACCTATTAATCCAACTTGTTCCAATTGGTTTACTTGGTTATTTTCGTTAACTCAGCTGGTTCTGATTGTTTTTGTTGGTCACATTTATAAGTCATTGTTCTTCCTTTGGCTTTATTGGTCTTATTTATTAATCCAACTGGTTCTGATAGTTGTAGGTCATATTCTTGATTTCAGATGGTTCTTATTGGTTTACATGTTGTTTTTCATTAACTCTGGTGATTCTGATTGGCTTCTTTATTCTTGTTAAAGGTTTGTTCATCAGTTTTTTGGTGACTGACTCTTGTCATCTGCTCTGGTGGAGCTGCTCTGTTGGCTAAATGTTTTCAAATTTAGAGAAAATTTTCCCTACTAGTAGCAGATTAGCAGAAGTGTGTCCACTGTTGGGCTTATTCATCAATCAAGTTTATAATTTGGAAAATTTGCAGCCAGAAGGTTGGTTGTGATTGGTCAAACTGGTCATTTCCATCACTTGACTCTAACTGGTTATTCTGGTTGGGCGTCTATTATTTTAGTTTAACTGTTAAATCCAACTGGTCTGTTTTGTTTCTAATCGGCTTCATTTGTCAATGTGTTGATTATAGTTATGAATCTGCTTCAATTAATATTACTGGAACCCAGCAGGTTTTTTTGCATCACCTTTAATCATGAACTCTGTAGCTGTTTTAATGTTTGTCCAAATAAAATCCTGCTTTTCTTTTGTAAGTTTTGTTGGTGGTATCTTCAGCAGAGCACAGTGGGCTCACATCAGAGCAGAAACTCTTTAATGTTTGCTGTTATTCATTATGAATGACCTGGATTTCTGCTTGGAGACGTCTCATGAATCATTGAAAGCAGACCAATCAGAGCAGGAGCCACGCGGGGAAGCTTTTGTTCTACATATCGTCCGGGGCTGGGCTTGACCTTGGTCTACAGCCAGGAAAAGAAACTCGTTTTTAAGAAAAAACATTATTTATTTGTCCATTTTGTCAGTCTTCATTCAGTTTCCTAGGAGTTTTCTTTGCTGTCAACAATATTGACATGCACAGAAAAGGGAGATTTATGGTTTATTGGAAACAGAAACATAAAAAATGCAATTTTCTTCACTGGGCGGCTTTATTTATCAGTCAGAAATCTTCTAAAGACTGTTATTATGTTAGGATTTAAAGCCTTGAATACATCTGAAAGAAGTTTGAGGAGTCAGGTTTGCTTTTGTTGGTCATTTGTTTCTGGATTAATGGTCCTTGAAGCAGCTTTTCAGGAAACGTTGGTGTCTGTTGTAGCTGAGTTTTAGGTTTCTGCTGCTTGAACGGTCAAGCTTGTTGTTGGCGGCTGGACATCAGGCAGATTCTGTCCTCGACCTCCCTGGTCAAAAGAGGAGCAGAAACTCAACGGTTAACGTTAGAAAAGTGTTTGGATCTGACTGGACATTCAGGGCAGAAACTCACCCAACAGTTTCTTCCATCTTGGCCTTTAATTCTCTGAAAAACAGATTTCTGTCCCCCTAGAGTCGTTATTATAGTTTTGCACTGCAGGGTTTGAATTCATTTAGAAAATAAACTGTTTGCGTCAAAGTATGACGAAAAAACAGCAAACAAAAAACAGGTGAAATTATTGCTTATTTCATGACTAAATTAAGATATCTATATTGACATGGCAATAAGTTCAAAGAAAATTATGCTAATTATTAAATAAATAAAAAAAGAATTAATGATGCTGGAAGAACCAAAATTGTTTGTTCAAGTTATTATTTATCTTAATCCTGTAAGCAACAGGATTCAGTTAAGTTTACAATAATGTGCATCCGCTGTGAATGTTGGGTTTTCTTACCTTACTGAAATGTCGACTTTTTGACAGAATTAAAACCAACCTGATGTTACTCTGCAGCTCAGGTTAAAATAACGCGAGAACTTGGCACAGATCAGGTTATTTAAATGCTAAAATTTTATAGGTGATAGAAGATGTACTTTCTGTTTACCATGACTGTATGGAGCCAAAATGATTAAACATGAGGATTCTGCATGTTTGTGCTGAAAATAAAACATGTCAAAATGTAAGCAATTAGTGGAGAGGCTTAGAAAAAAATAACAAAAATAATGGGTTAATGCGACACGTGGACAAGGAGGCTCATTGCTTTGGGTTTTAGCACAAACCAGCTTAATACGTCTGTACTGTAACTCTGACCAGCGTATAAAAAACCTGTTTAAAATGAACAGCACTAAGCCTGGCGGAGAGGCTTTGTCTCCTTGCCAGGCTGGACTGTAAGGAAACAGTCATTTTAGAGGTGATAGAAGCTCTAAAATTATTATACAGGCAGGGAGAGAAGTAAAGCCTGGCGGGGAGGCAAGAATAGCCTGGCGAGCGGGGAGGCAAGAATAGCCTGGCGAGCGGGGAGGCAAGAATAGCCTGGCGGGGAGGCAAGAATAGCCTGGCGGGGAGGCAAGAATAGCCTGGCGGGCGGGGAGGCAAGAATAGCCTGGTGCCCCACCAGGTTCATAATACACTGGGAGAAACCCTGATGGTTAAAGTGGTTCCCCGTTTCATTGTTTCTATTGTCCACATGTACAACAGACTTTTTGAGCATCTGTCCTGCATCAGTCTGGAAAAACTGGTCCAGATTACGGTTTTCATCTCTAATCCAGAGCTGCTTCGGTTCTGGTTGGATCGATCTGCATCAGAACATTGTATTCAACCTCTACAGGGAACATGAAGGGATCCGTTTTCCTCATAAGTGTGCATATCGGTAATTTGTGCAAAACCTTCACACGTTTTACTGTAATTACCTTGCGTCGTTAAATCAAACCGCAGCGTTTTTATGGCTGTTTTGGTGGTTGCTGAGAGTTGCTGTGTGTGGGCGTCTTCTCCTCATCTGGTTCTGTTTAGACCAAGTTAAAATACTTGCTTCATGTTCAGCAAACACCGGGTTATTAAACCCTGAGAACTTTTCAGGATTGGACGGGAACCAGCTGACGTCACTGCAGGCAGAAAGTCGTGTTTTCTGCTCAACATGTTGGGAATAAATGAGTCATGTTTTTCAGAAAACATGCCGCCGCTGACATGTTTGGATCTTTTTTCACCTCGTCATCCGTCTGCAGAACGAAACGGATCCACTTACTGCCCCCCCCTGCGGTTCATTAGTGTTTCCCCCAGGAGGCATCTGTGGTTAATTAATCACCAAACCACTTTCCTGCTTTTTTATCGACCTCTTGATGTGTGATGGATGTTTCATTTCCGTTGTCGTCTCTGCGCTCCGAGCGCTCTGGATGAATGAAAAAAGGAGTTTGGGTTTTTATTTTTTCTCTTGAAAGCGAGCCGGTTCTGGTGTTTTTACGAGCCTGGTGGGGAAAACACCCAGATTTGGTCCGAATTTAAATTTGACCTACTTTCTTCGTCATCAGAAAGGGTGAAACGGTTTTCCCTTTCAGTCTGAGGAGGAGGAGGGAGGCGACAGGAAACTCCGTGAACGGACGTTTCCCCAGACGGAGGAGAGAACCGGCGGATTTACTCCAGGATGAAGCTTTGGGACTTTCATTTGGTCTGCAGCCTTGGCTCCGCCCCGAACTGTCAGCCGCCTCCTTGTCCTGGTCGTCTCCTCATTCACAAACCTGACACAAACTAAATCTGGCTTTTCTCCTCCGGTTTCCCTTCCACCTGAGCTGCGGCTCCTGGCGGCGGCGGCGGCGCTGCAGCCTCAGAGTTAATGGGATTATGCAGATTGGCAGCGCTCTTAAAGCGCCCATTTGAAGTGTTTAATGGAGATTATGGAAATGGTTGAGCAGCTCAGACCTTCTCCCGCTCAAAGAAAAGACGACACAATGACAAGAAAGGAGCGGAGCTGCAGCTGCTCATGGGGTCGTCGGGGTGAAGGGTCGGCCTGCTGATTGGCAGCTCCATGCCTGGCTCTACAGCACTTCAGCAGGGCACTAGCTTCAGGACAATACAGAAATAACAGACACAGAATACTGTACAAAACTCCAACACAACCTGAAGATTTCATTTGAAGCAGACAGACTTTATTCTCATTTATTCAGTTTAAGGATGAAAATCCGCATTTAAAGCATTAATGGTCATCACTGAATACCAGTATGAGAAATAATTACTGCTTTTACTTTAATCCTCAATGTTATTGGTGCTTTTTAATCAAGTCGTCAATTATAACTTAGGGATATTGATGTGCTTCTAAATCAATGTTGTATATTGATTTATTGATAAATTATCATTATGACATGGCAGTATGAATGCACTGTACCAGTTATACATAGTGATATAGAAAATACTAAGTAAGAATGTTATGACCAAGTTGACATGAAAAAGTAATTGGGTGTAAAAATCATTGTCGTACAGCGTATAAATACACTTCACTAATATTCTCTTGAGTTTGTTTTTTATTACATGACATTTAATAAAGTTAAACTCAGGTCTGTTTCATGAACAGAAACGTTAAGTATTAGCAGAAGTCCAAAGAAAAGTTCAGCTCTAAAGCAAAACACGGACAAATTAGTGGATTAACAGGATCTGAAATCTGAGTTTGAACTTCAGAGACACAGAAAGACAGTTACAAAACCCTTCTAGAAACTACTCTGTTTATCTTTAGTTGCATTGATTACTGCAGCAGCGTCTTCACAGGTCTGCCTAAAAGCATTCAGCTTCTATACAACACAAATCTGGAACAAACTTCCAGAAAACTGCAAACAGTCGAAACACTGAGTTCCTGTAAATCAACGTTAAACAGTTTAGAGTTGCTTTAAAACATAATAAATGGAACATTTGATGTATGGATGATTTTAACGATGGCCTTTGACTAAAAGTGACGTCTGTTGCTGGTTTTCACAATCGTTGACTATATGATGTTGCTGAAATAAACCTGATTGGTAGATCTTTCTAGCTGGCGATATTACAAATGCAGCAGCAGCAATTTGTATGTTTTTGTTTTAAGTTTTACATGTTGGGGTATAAGTATTATACAGATTAACACTTTTATCTGTAAATATCCACACTAGATCTTTAAGAGACGTAAAGCTCTTGTTGACATAAATGCTATAATTTTCCTACTGACCTTACAGTTTATGATGTGTAAAAACTCTTATTTTAAAAAATTGTATGTCTTTACTGTATCTTTTTTTCTATGAAAGTTTCAATATTTTTAAATTCTGCACCTAAAAGTATGAAAGAACTAAAACTACTATTACAACTAATAATAACTAACAGCTAATAAAAGCTAGCCAACACACTCTAAACACTAATTCAAATTAACTGAATTAGACAAACAAAAAGTCACAACAGCATAAAACTAGAGATTGTTTTTCTGCCCATGTTTGGTTGTATTTTTTGTAAAAAGTAACCAAGAATCGAGCTGCAAAAGCGACGTATCTATAGATGCAGAATTAATGTGATCCAGCATCGACCAGGAAAAACATAATAAATGCTCTAAAATCAAAACTTTCTGCTGGAAGTTTATTATGTTAGCAGACATTTGGATTTTGTGTCACTTTATCATTAAAATGTTTATGCCAATAAATAGTCCAACATTACGACTGCTAACTGCACAGTCAGCTGGTCTTTGTTTCGGTTTGTAAGATTCATGTTTATTTGCATAACCATGTTTATTAATGAACCAAACTCGCTGGTTTCCTAACATCTGACTCTGTTCTTTCAGCCCCTAATCAGTCAGAAACAGGACTGAAGCGTAAAGCTGGAATCCTCTATAGACCATTTAAGGTTCAAATATTCCTGCTCTTTGGAAGCGAATTCTATTTTTAAAAAAAATAAATTTGTTTTCCATTGAATTTTAAATGAGCCAAATGACGCTGGTAATTACACACAAAGCGGCAACTTTCATTCAAACATGTTTGTTTTTAGGAATTCCCAATCAGCCAATGCTTTAATATTAGAAAAACATTAAAATCGGAAAATTATTAAAATGAAGTTTGTTTTTTTATTCTCAGTGTTCATCAATAAATTAAAACTTTTACAGATTTAGATTAGTTAGGAATATCTATGTTATGCAAGAATGAGATTTTGTTTTGGTTTAGTATTTGGTTGAGTTTGTATTCAGCTGCTTTCACACCTGATTGGGGACCAAAATGGCAACATTTGTTACATTTTTTGCTTTCTGACCGTTCCCCTCCTGACCTGTGGGGGCGCTGCAACAAGAACCACTGAAGGAAACGTCACAAAAACCTCTGAAGAAAAAACTGAGTGCATCTTTCTTCTTCTCCAAATGGAAACATAAATGGAGGCGTCAGATTGTTGGAGGATTCCTCTTTTGTCTTTAAAGACCACAAGCCATTTGTCCCACTAGCGCTCGGCTAGCATGTTTGTTTTGGCTATATTTACCCAGAATGCCCTGCGCTGTAGTCCACTTCCTGCTTTTGGAGTGGTTTCCTTTCCGCTTGGTGTTCACATCTGCATTCGAACAGCACCGGGATTCACTTCAACTGAATCGAGACCGAGGTCAGCAGGTAGATCAGAGTTCACTGTTTGGGTTCGATTCTGCATTCACACAATTCCCGAGCGAACCGGACTTTCCAGACAGACGGACCAGAGTTGGATTAGAGTGGACTGAACAGGGCTAGTGGGAACGGGTCAGAACCGGTGCATTTGGGTCAGGTTCAGGCCATTTTGCTCACACTCCAAACACTTTAATTTAGTTTCATCAGACAAGACAACAAAAAGTTTTTCTTTGTTTTTTTTTTTAAACTGGAATCTGTGATTTTTGTTGCTTTTGCAGTAATGGCTTCTTCCTGTCTGAGCTGCCTTTCAGCCATGTTGCTACAGGGTGGCTAATGCTACGTGACACGCTATTGGCTGGAGTTTATAAAGCGGCCAATCGGTTTTCCTTGGCGCTGATTGGCTGAACCTCCAGCAGCAGAAATAAAGACGGTAGATGTTAGCTTCTGCTGTCCTGCTAAGATGGTTTCTTATTATTATTATTATTATTATTATCTTAATGATGCATATTGAATTGTTAAAATGGGCAGAAGGGATTTTAGAAGTTTTTACAAATTTCAGCTCTTGTGATTTTGAACTTCAGCAAATACTGGATGTCCACTGTAGTAATCTTAATTTATGTAAACTTCTGACTTCACTAAGAGTAAAATAATATCACTCAGGTTTGGCTGCGATTAATTTAGTAATCGATTATTCTGTCAGTTAATCAATTAATCAGATTTTTAAAATGGCACATTCTGCAGAGTTTTGAGCCTTCTTATATAATATTAGAAATAAATAATTCAAATCATTTTTGAAAATAAGAAAATAGGCATTTCTTGCTATAGAAGCATTCCTATAGTAAATTTGAACCATGTGAAGATAAAATGGCCATTTGAAGAGTTTTGGCTAAAACATATTTACAGACACAAATGTTTTTATCTAAAAAAAACAAACAAACTTTGAGATAAAAGTATTTATCTTTTATCAGTACTTTTTGTACTATTTTGGCTGAATTACTTCTCTAAATATGTTTCCATTTTTATCAAATGACGATTTCTTTTGAGTCGGTATCCTCCAGTTAACGATTAATTGATAGATTTTTTCAGTAATTGATTAATCTGATCATTTCAGCAGTACACTGAGCATAATATCTGATTTAATGACAGTGTGTCGTTTTTATCTGTTCGCAGTCGTTTTCATAACTGAGAGGAAATTAAAAGATGTTTTCATTTCTTGACTTGTTCTCAGTTTCCTCCTTCGATTATCCTCATTCTCTCCTTCTTTCGTTTTTTGTTTTTTTCCGGAGCAGAACCAGCTGAGCTGCTCACATGTGTTGAACTCATGTTATCGACTCAAACCTTTTTCCTGTCTGTAAGTCTAAACTCGTGAGCGATGTGCTCCCTCATGGCCTCATTCATAAAAAATGCGGTTTGTTAATAATAAAACGTAATATTTCCTGCTGGTGGAACAGCCGGGGTAAACAACGGGAGCGCCCTCGGTGTGTTTCATGCTCTGATTGCTGCAGCGTCTTAACAAGGTTTACATCGACGGAGGCTGAGCTGGCAGAGCAGTGGCAGGTCGCAGCGGCGCTACCTTCACTCCCAATCACAACAATCACAACAATCACAAATCTGGGCGGGAGAAAACTCTGGATCTGCCCTGCGGGCTCCGAGTTGGACTCCGTCTGACTGATGGACTGTCTTCTGAGGCTTTCTGAATGTCGCTAAAGCACTGAAGTTATACTTTTGAATGATTTATGTCCAGTTTTCACCACCTTGTTTTCTGCTGATCATTTCTCCAAATCTTCCAACAGTTTAGTTGCTTCCAGCTTGGCTTCATCTGTGAAAAATCTTCCTGAGGAAACGAGTTAATGTTCCCTCTTAAACCCCAAATCAGAGTCCAGTTACAAGCACTGGCATGAAAACTTATTTTTGTAAAATGATTTTATTTAGTTACTGATCATTGCGACTTCCTTAAAAAAATAAAAAATGATCCCCCTGCCTGGAGATATTTATGTAAGATTGTTTTCAGATTAGGCTAAAGGGGATGTATTACACAAAACTCACATTTTACATGTTTTTTTCTCTTCCATTTGGGTCTCAACTGCTTCTAAAAACAACTTAAGTGTTCAAAAAAAACAAACACACAGCCATTTTTTAGCAATAAGTCAATGTTTTTTGGTGTCTGGAAAATGAGCCATTTCTGTTAGGTCACAGTCCAAGGGCACTGGACCGTTACCTAGCAACCCCAGCAGAGTTCTGCCGTTTCCTAGCAACTCAAGTTGAGTTTGGAGCATTTGGTCAACTGATTTTCGCACTGTATGTGCTGTACAACGGCTGCTGGAAAAAAAAAAAAAACAAGCTTTTGTTGTTGACTTACCATCCAGAAACCACTTGCTGTCTGTTCGTCCGTCTGAGGCTTCCTAAATTTCACTAAAGCACTGGAAGTTATACTTTTGAATGATTTATGTCCAGTTTTCACCACCTTGTTTTCTGCTGATGCTGGTTGTGCAGGAGGCTCCACTTCTGCTTTTCATAGATGTATGTTTGCATACATCTTTGAGTTGGGGGGGTGTGGCCTGCAGCAGCTTGTCTGGATTAGTTGAGACCCTGAAACGGCTCATTCTGAAAGGCGAACCAAGCAGACTGAAATCTGATTAGTGATTTTCTGCAGAAAATGTAATGAATATGTTTTATATGGGCCATAGACTGATCCTAACCTGTTTCAGGAAGCATAAAAGTTTAGTGTAATTTTGGAAAACTGAGAGAAGCATCAGTTATGTTTTACATGCAGATCATTAAAATTTTAAAGAACCATCCACTTTCCAAGTTTGAAACTGAAAAATTTGTTTTGAAACTGAAAATAAAGTTTTGAAACAGAAAAATTAAAACAACTTTTCAGATTCAAGGTTTTTTTCAGTTTCAGATATTTTTTTCTCTGTCGAACAAATGTTATGGCCCCAATTTAGCTCCATAGATTATCCTTAGAAAATATTTCATATCTTGTTCTTTTTGTTTTTCCTATAATTTGTATCCGTCCTTCATGAAGTGTATTTGGGACGTGTCTACTTCCTGGACCGACCGGCGCTGAGATCCGATAAATCACGGTTTCCTCGGCGGCTCAGGGCTTCCTGCAGGATGCTGTCAGGTGACATCATTTATGGGAGATGAGGACTTGGCAAGAGCCCCAAGGCATGCTGGGAGCTGTAGTTCCCTGCCTGTGGAGTAATGACCTGGTGTGGATTTTCTTTCCCTCCCATTTTTGGTGAAACTGTCAGGGAAAATGTGACAGACTTTCCCCAAAATCACTTTTTATTTATTATTATTTTATTTATTTATTTTTTTTGTCAACCAGGAAAGTTTAAGTAAAGCTCGGAAGTTTTTGGGTTTATTTTCAATATCCTGTGATTGGTTTCACAGCTGGACTGTATTTTTGGAAAGCAGAGCTACGAGTGTCTTTGGGAATGCAGCTGACATTTTGACATGCAGGAAATGCAGAGGAAATTCAATGAAAGCCGTCGCTGTTCATTACCATTAATGTATTGGAAAGTTCAACTCAACAGGATCTAAAAAAAAACTGACTTTAAATCAGTTTAGTCCAAACAGGCCACAAAATTTATCCAATTAAAAATACAAAAATTAGTTTTTTTTTATTTGCGTAACAATGAATTTTTGTAAAATAAAATCTGTATCCTATTAAAAGTTTAGGATGTTAAAATTGTTTTGACTGTTTCTTTAGAAAAAAAGCAATTTCATAATTAAATTAAAAATGGTAAAATGAACTTTTTGTTTTTACCTGCTGAACAATAAGCAAACTTTAAAAAAAAATCTGCATATTATTAAAGATCCAAAACATAAAAAGGTCTTCAGACTGTTGCCTTATTAGAAGAAAAACAATGTCAGCATTTACAAATTTAAAAATTAACAAACTGGTTTACCTGCTGAACAATAAATACAATTATGATTAAATCTGCATGTCATTATTCAAACAGTAAGAAAATACTTGGCACTGTTGAGTTAAAAACAGCTTTAAAAAAACCATTAATTAAAAGATTTGTTATAAAATCCAAAACATAAAAATGGTTTCGCACTGTTGAAATAGTAATAATTTTCAGTTTTTTGAGTCATCAGTTTTTTTGCCATAAAGTTTTGATCCAGGGCCAAACAATATCATACGAAGGACCATAAATGGCCCACTGGCCACACCTTGAACATCCACGATGCTGAAACATCAAAATCAGTTGAGTTTGACCCGCTGGCAGCCAGACGACCCAGAATGCATCAGTAGGACGTCTGGCTTTGTGTCGATGTGAAATTCATGGCGACCCTGTTGGTTCACGATGAAGATCCATCTCCTCCGGCCGACCTTTGCTCCTCTTCCTCTCGTCAATCTCAGCTTATTTTCTGAGAGAGACTGCAGGATTCTGATGATCTGCAGTTACTCTCTGCTTGGGTTTTTTTTTTTTTATATCTCCATCAATGCATGTTTTATCATTTTCCATGAATAGGAATGAAGCTCCTGTGATCCACATCAATATCAAACAGTTTTGTGTTTGCATCCCAGCCTTCCTCCTGCTCCTCCTCCTCCTCGGTTTTTTCCTCAGAGCTGATTGCTGCAGCAGCAGCAAGCTTTCTGAGAGAACCTTGACCTTCGCTGTTGCAGAAAAGCTGCCGACTTCAGAAAATACTTAAACTCAAGTTTAGCATTGGCTAAAATTAGAACATAGTTCTTACTTTCATCTGACTTTATAACATCAGGCAAACATGTTCTGTTTTTAAACTTGAAAAAATGCTTGTTTGGCCGCAGCTCCGCTAAGCCGCTAGCGCGCTAATAGCACTTAGCTTCCACCAAAGTCATATTTCCAGATGAATTCCAAAGAGCTAATTTACTTTGGTATTTTGCAAACTTTCAGTTTGTGTGGAACTTTAGCATTAGCTTCTGCTAAATACTGCTACCATAGTGGTTTAGCATTAGCTTCCCTTAATTGCTATGTTGGTGTGATGCTGCAGCATTAGCTTCCGCTAAATGCTGTGCTGGTGTTTATGCTTAGTTCTTCGGCACAGTTAAGTTTTTAGTTAGTGATGCTCATGTGCAACAAACAGAGAGTTTGTTCTGGGAAATTTCAGTGAGTTCTGGAAAATAAGACTTTCTGGAAAATAAGACTTTGAATGAGCCAAAGTTTGAATGAACTTTGGCTCATTCAAAGTGTGGAACGATTAGCTTCAAAACTGAACTAAAATGATCAGAAGTGGACGGCCTGAGCCTCATGTTGTCCATTTGCTTGGATGTGTGTGACGTGGGAGGGACTGTGGCTCCATGAGGTGAAGATTACTTTACAACACATTTTCAGGTCTGCAACTTTATTCCTTTTTGATCAGGATCTTTTAAAGAAGGTAGAAAATACCAAGAAGACGATGTATTGTTGGGAGAGTCCTGCTGCTGTCGGTCCAGCTCATTTTGATTACAGTGCTGAGTCGCTTAAACACAGAAAACCTTTCAGTCGCTGCCATCAGGGAGTCCATGTGAATGCCTGACAGAACATGACATGAAAGTCAGATTATTGGACAGAGTTTTTAAGGCTGTGATCTCCAGCTTTTGATCAGCTGATTGACATTTCTTTTGGTCCAGTGTCTCCTTTGCATTTTGAAGCTGCCTGGTTATGATTCAGATTATTTGTCTCAGATTATCAAGAGTTCAACAATCTGATCATCTGTTCACAAAATACAGAACAAGAAACTGTTTTATTCTTCTTTGTTTATATTTGATCTTTATTTTAGCAAGTTAATTAATTGAACAAAATGTTTGAATTAAAGTATTTCACAGGCTGAAAAAGCATCACGATGTTAGCATTTCATGTCAGTTCATATCGATAATTATTTGTCTGTTTTCTGCCAAATATCTGAAATATTGTTGACATTTCCTGTTTTATCCACAGTTTTTACTTCATTTTATTTTTGAGCAGTTAAAGCGGTGACTAAACCTTAAACTGCTGCTGCGCTGGTAACTCAGCAGGTTGTTGCTAGGCAACCAAAGAGTGAGAGAGTGAGCTGGTAAATAGACTACATATTGAATATTTTACTACATCATGGATTGATATTGGTCACAGGTCTTATCGCGATATATATTGTTATTGATTTATTGTTCATTCTGATAAATATGAGGAAACATTTTTGCTTCATCAACCTCATTTTAAAAGTCAGGTTATGATTTTAGTTCAGTTTTTTTAATGCAGAAATGCTGTAAACAACTCTCGACTCCATTGTTGCTCATAGTTTTTTCTTTAAAACGTCTCAAAATTCAACAATTTATGGTTTATTTCCATAAGTCTTTATATTTATCCAGGGTTTTATTGCGTTCTTTTCCTTGCTGTAACCCAGTTTTACGTCTCTGAATGCATCTGCTGATCAGAACCTGCAGCAGACGGTCTCATCCTCACCTCAGGAGAACGTGGGCGGAGTCACGCTGTCATGTCAAAGAAAATCACTTCAGTCTTCAATGAATACATAAACAGGCCCCCCGTCACTCCGTGCTCCAGTGACGGCGAGCCTTTCTGAAGGAAGCGGCGCCCGCAGAGCCCATTTGTAGCCTCCCGCCGCACGCAGTCTGCTCGGCCTCGGACGCTGGTGGCGTCTCACTGCGGTTCGTGTCCAGGTTGGAGACGCCGGCAGATCAGGATCATGAGAATCTGAAGAGGAAAAACTCATCTGGAGAAAAAATGCTTCTATAAAACACAAGAATTCAGAAGAAGTGACCCGAATTAATTCATGCGAAGTTGATCAGTGATCATTTCAGTTACATTTACTCAATCACTTTTTACTTGAGTAATTTTATTATGACGTTTTTCTGCTCTTGAGTAAAATTCTGGATTTTCTACCCACTGAATGAAAAACAAACATGTTTTAACCAAACATTCACCATAAACAGACACACCTGCAGTTTCCATTAGTTTCTGATTGAAAGAAACTGATTTTAACATTTTTTCCCTAATTTATTTATGTATTTATTTTTTTGCTATTTATACTGATTATTGTCATTTTGGTCCATCCGATAATGTTTAAATATTAAATGATTGAGTAATTTATTGAACGGATACTTTTTGCTTTTACTTGAGTAAATCTATGTTGAAGAAACTCTGCTCTGACTCGAGTTAAATTTTGGGAACGCTCGCCATCTCTGGTCGTTTGCCGAGACTTTGGGGTTAAATAAAATTGACCTTCAAAAAAGGGGCAAATTGAGACCCTTTTGTGATCCGGGTAAAAAAGAAAACAGGAAATTATTGAGTTTGTTTTGATTTATTATGCGATTATCAGATTTATTGATAAATCCTGGTGGACTTTTTACCAGCAGGTTAAGGTTCTTGTTGGAAGTGTCAATATTTGAATTAATCATTGATCAACATTATTGCCTTAATGGAACAAAATTGAAGAAACATGAAAAAAATGGAATAAAATAAAATATTTTTAATCAAACTGAGTATAAAGAATCTTAATATGACAATAAATTCCTCCAATGAAGTGGCTGCAGTGCATAAAGGACAATCCAGATGTTTACTTTTTGGTGACCAGAACTCCATCATCTGTTCCCCTCCTGGCCTGTGGGGGCGCTGCGCCAAGAACCACTGAAGGAAAAGACACAAAAACCTCTGAAGACGCTGAGAGCAACTTCCTGCTTCACCAGATGGAAACAAGATGGAGGCATCAGATTTTAGCGGTTGGTAAAAACCAATAAGCTACAGTCGGTTGGTGGCATTAGCTAACGCTCTAGCTCTTCGGTTGCCTAGCAACAACCTGCTGAGTAATTTGCATAGCAGCAGTTCAAAGTTTCTCCACGGTGCCTCATAACTGAGTAAAAATAAAAACCAACGGCATGAAGTGAAAACTAAGCATAAAACAAGAGAATATTTCACATAATTAAATTTATTGATAACTATCGATATTGATATGAAATGTGTTTGTCAGCCATTTCGTTCAGCCCTGCGCTGACGGTGAAATTCAATATTTTGACTTTCCAACGTGTGGATTTGTTTAGGTGAGTTGGTTTCAGGTAAATCTGCCCAAACAAATCATGGCGGACATGTTGATGGCTGAAAGGTCGTCCCGAGGTGAAACATGGCCGTCGATCTCTGCCCTCTGGGAGCGCCTGTCCTCCCATCAGGTCATCTTCATTAGCCCTGTATTAATCACCTCCTCTCCTGTGAGGCTGTGTGATCCCAGCAGGCGGTGACCAGCGGGGCACAGCGATCCGTGTTTGCTCAGAAAACACACACAGTTCATTAATTACAGCGACCCGCGTCGGGACAAACCTTTCTGTGTCGGTTAAAGCAGCTGGACTCCCGCTGCAGAGGCTCAATCACAAACAGAAGCTGCTTTTAATGGGAATAAGTCCTGAAAAAAAACGGATTTGTTTTTTATTTGGGTTCTGTCCTCGTCCGTTCGTCGTCCTGATTAATTCGCTCCCATGCCGCCCCCTCCCCGCGCTCTGATTGGCTGCTGGGAGGGCCCGCTGCGGTAAGACGGCACATTTATACGGGCCGGTTTCCGACAAACAGGCCGCAGCGGGTCGCTGATGAACTGGCGAGCTTGACGGGAACGCCGAGCCGTACGCGTTACCCAGAATGCAGCTGTGAGCCGACAGGAAAGGTTGGAGCTGAAAGTTCAGAAGACGAGGATCCTTTGAGATTTTTATGATCTGCATGTGAGAGATAAATGACGCCTCTCTCCGTTTTCCAGAATTACACTCAACTTTTCTGCCTAAAGCTTTAAAGGCGACACGTTGTGCTTCCTTAAAGAAGCTCGGATTGGTCTAATTAAAGGATAATTAATGAGACATTTGAGTTAAGAAAAATAGCAAATTATTCACCTAAAATCAAATAAATGCAACCTCTGTATTTAATTTATATTTTATTTTGCTGAATTGATCAGATTCTAGAAACTCTTCAAAACAGGAAATCCAGGAGAACATTGAAGTGAAGCAGATGTGTTGATCTTGTCCCACTAAATGGATGCGCTCTAATTTTTCAGTGTGAATTGAATTTAGCCGTTAAAGGCAGGTTGAGGTATTGACTCTTATTTTTTAATTTGATACGTAACTCTTGCTGTTGTACTGATCCGGGTCGGACCAGGAGCTCGTGTAATCCCTGCGGCGCTCTGGTTTCTGTTTCTCCCGCTTCATGCCTGAGATTTCTCCTCCTGTTCCTGAATTCGCTGTTTGTGTTGGAGTCTGAGCTGCAGAGGTCAGAGGTCATCTCTGCTTAAATCTTTCTGCAGACGATCAGAACCAGAAGATGTGACAGCTAGCCCGGCTCAAGAGTCCCTGAAACAGAAAACGTTGATAATTCAGCAGAAAAACATCAAACATTTTGATTTATTTGGCGTCACATGACCGGTAATGAACGCATGAGAACCCGCGCCGGGCCAAAGCCGGACCACCGCGCAGCCACAGGAAGCAGTGCATTATGGGTTAAACAGGCTCTGGATTTACAGCTGAAGGATGAGTTTTTACCTCGGGAGGAAACCTTTGACCCCCCGCCCCGAACAGGATGCGATCCGTCTCATCCGATGAGTTACGGTCGGGCTGGGAGGCTCGGAGGACCAGCTGCCGTCAAGGTGAACCAGCGGCAGAAACCAGGAAGACGAGGAGAAACCAGCGAAGCAAAACCCAAAGAAGAAGAAAAATAGGTTACATAACGGGGTGTTTACAGGAAAAACGACATTTTATTTATATAGCACCAATTCACAACAGTTGTCATCCCAGGCCTCTTTGCAAGATTCACGTCTCCATTTAATATCCAATTAAACAGGTTCAGACTCTTTCATAATTCGGTTTCAGTCCAGTAGAATCGGCCCGGTTGGGACCAAAATTACATCGTCCGCTCCGTCTCCAGCTGCCGTGATTCTTCATCTCGGCTCTGAGTCAAACCAACCTGTTCCCCTCCTGGCCTGTGGGGGCGCTGCACCAAGAACCACTGAAGGAAACGACACAAAAACCTCTGAAGGCGCTGAGAGCAACTTCCTTCTTTATGAAATGTGAACAAAACTGGAGCCGTTTTAGCGGCTGTTTGAGGTAAAAATCCATGAGTCATTTCTCCTGCTAGCGCTAGCATAGCATTCTGGTTGTATTTACCCAGAATGCCCTGCTCTGTAGTCCACTTCCTGCTTTTGGCATCAAACCAAACTGTAGTTCACTTCAACCGAACCCAGGCCGTGGTTTGGAGGTGGACCAGAGTTCATGCCTCCCCAAACGAACCGGATTATCCAGCCAAACGGACCGGAGTTGAACTAAAGTGAAATAAATATGGCTGATGTGAACACTGGCTTAAAATAATTCATGTCATTTCGATACATTTCCAGTCATATCGATTGATTCAGATCCAACTATACCACCAGTTATATGTGAATGTTTTGCATTAATGCTGCTTCTTCTTCTCTGCTTGCTTTTCCGGTGTGTCTGCTGCCTCCTGTTGGCCTGCTGCTCGTCTACAGGTACGTGATTCATGTTTGCTCCTTGTTTCCTCCTTGTTTCCTCCATGTTTCCTCAATGTTTCTTCCTTGTTTCCTCCCTGTTTCTTCCTTGTTTCCTCCTTGTTTCCTCCATGTTTCCTCCTTGTTTCTTCAATGTTTCCTCCATGTTTCCTCCTTGTTTCCTCAATGTTTCTTCCTTGTTTCCTCCTTGTTTCCTCCTTGTTTCCTCCATGTTTTCTCAATGTTTCCTCCTTCTTTCCTCCATGTTTCCTCAATGTTTCTTTCTTGTTTCCTCGTTTCCTCAATGTTTCCACCATGTTTCCTCGTTATTTCCTCCTTGTTTCCTCCATGTTTCCTCCTTGTTTCTTCAATGTTTCCTCCATGTTTCCTCCTTGTTTCCTCAATGTTTCTTCCTTGTTTCCTCCTTGTTTCCTCCATGTTTCCTCAATGTTTCTTCCTTGTTTCCTCCCTGTTTCTTCCTTGTTTCCTCCTTGTTTCCTCCATGTTTCCTCAATGTTTCCTCCTTGTTTCCTCCATGTTTCCTCAATGTTTCCTCAATGTTTCTTCCTTGTTTCCTCCTTGTTTCCTCCATGTTTCCTCAATGTTTCCTCCTTGTTTCCTCCTTGTTTCCTCCATGTTTTCTCAATGTTTTCTCCTTGTTTCCTCCATGTTTCCTCAATGTTTCTTTCTTGTTTCCTCGTTTTATCAATGTTTCCACCATGTTTCCTCGTTATTTCCTCCTTGTTTCCTCCATGTTTCCTCCTTGTTTCTTCAATGTTTCCTCCATGTTTCCTCCTTGTTTCCTCAATGTTTCTTCCTTGTTTCCTCCTTGTTTCCTCCTTGTTTCCTCCATGTTTTCTCAATGTTTCCTCCTTCTTTCCTCCATGTTTCCTCAATGTTTCTTTCTTGTTTCCTCGTTTCCTCAATGTTTCCACCATGTTTCCTCATTATTTCCTCCTTGTTTCCTCCATGTTTCTCCTTGTTTCCTCCACGTTTCCACCATGCTTCCTCCTTGTTTCCTCCATGTTTCATCCTTGTTTCCACCTTGTTTCCTCTGTTTCCTCAATGTTTCCTCCTTGTTTCCTCTTTGTTTCCTCAATGTTTCCTCCATGTTTCCTCCTTGTTTCGTCCTTGTTTCCTCCTTGTTTCGTCCTTGTTTCCTCCATGTTTCCTCAGTGTTTCCTCAATGTTTCCTCCATGTTTCCTCCACGTTTCCTCCACGTTTCCTCAATGTTTCCTCAGTGTTTCCTCCTTGTTTCCTCCATGTTTCCACCTTGTTTCCTCCACGTTTCCTCTTTGTTTCCACTTGTTTTGGTGGAAACAGCTGCATCTTCTGTCTCTGGTTTCATGTCTGCTGACCTTGAAGTGGGAAAAAGTAACAAAAGCAACCACTAAGCTAAGCGTGAACTTGTGATATCATGTTTAACTGCAGAGGATTTTACTGTGAGGTTCGACAGAAGCTTTCATTTATCCTGTCATCGTCTGAGAACCTGAACCTGCAAACTGTTTTTACTCCAAAGACTCGATTTCAGACTGAAACTGAAGCATTTTCTGGCTCAAACTCTAAAACTTCACAGTTTTTCCCCAGGACTTTTAGTCATACTCCAGTTATCAATTAATCAATTACTAAATTAGTAGATTTCAGTATTTGATTAATCACAATTAATCCAATTAGTTATTTCAGCTCCAGTTTTATGTATGAGAGCATTCAAAATGATCTTGTCTACCTGTTTTTGTAATTTAAATTTGTTAGAAAAACACATATTCCACTCAGCCGAACAAAAACAAAATAGAAACTCGTCTGCATTAAGAAGTGAAAGTAGCCGCCAGCTGCTGCTGATCAGATGCATTAATTAACTGATCAAGACTTTAGAGAAACATTTTGCTCTGCCTATCAATCTGGGACGAGTTGAAGCGTCCAAAGTGTTTGAAATCATTCTGCAGAGAGAAAAACACTTCAGACAGCTGCTAATCTTCCAGGAGTGGATCCCCCTGGCAAAGGTCAGGGCCAGAACACCCACAAGCTCCTGCTCAGCGTCTGCAGGGTTCAGTTGGGATGTTAAATGTTAAAGTTCGTGACAGGAGGATTAGAAAAAGCTAAACAAGTACGACTCGTCTGGGAGGGTTCAAAGAGGTCCAAAAAGAAAATGTCAGCAGAACTTTTGCTTGTTTGTAGAGTTGGACCTGAATGAACAATGTCCTCTCCAACAGATGAGACCAGAGAAACAGCAAAGCACAACAACCTCACAGCATCTCCGCGGCGGCGGAGGGGTAACCTTCTCTATCGGGACCGATTAATCGAATGTTACCTTCCTCTTCCTCAGCCAGGCCATTTGAAATGTCTGCAGATTGTTATTTTCTGGAAAAATCTCTGGAATCTCTGCTGGACGCCACAGGATCGTTTTCCATCAGTTTATAACTGAAAAAACGTCAGAATCAGGGCTGCAACTATTTTAATAGTCAGCTATCCTGACGATTAATCAATTAATCGAGTAAAGAAATTTGCACATTCTGCTGCTTTTTCACTTACACGATATTAAAAATATTTCAATAGATGTAAAAAAGATAAAAACAAATTATGTTCTGTTTTTTAAATAAAATGCAATAGTAAAGTATTTCTGTAGTGAATCTGAAGCTGGTGAAGCTAAAAATGGAGTTTTAGATAAAAGTTGTTTCATCTTAAAGGCATTAAGAGACATTTAAAAACATAAAATTTTGTTATTTTAGTTTATTTTTTTAGTGCTGTAGAATATTATCACACATTATTAATAACTAATAGATGACGTCATATAATAGTTAATTGAAACTGTCTTTTTTAGTTAATTTGTCATTTTTATCTCCAACTTGTTGCTGGAGAAGTTTGTGATCATGTGAAAAGTTTAGTTGTTGCGTTTAAAAGCTGAAGAAGCAACAGAGCGGTTGAACTGATGGTGCAGACTGAAGAGGTAGACTGCCGGGTCAGTCTGCGGTCCCTTAGCGGGTCGCCGCTTTGTCCCTGCGCGCTGCCTGACAGGCTTTGAGAAAGCCAATTGGTTGGTCTGAGACATCAACCGTGGCCGTCTGCCAACCAGAAGCCGCCGCTGCTGCGTCCGGGTCCAGATGGGATTTAATATTAATGAGCGGTCCGATTAGCAGAACTCCCATCAGGCACTGGGGCCGGGTAATCCAGGCAGTGTCAGGGTGCTGATAAGAGCAGAGGAGGCTGTTAGCATGTCATTAAAATATTATTTATTTATTATTTGTTGTCAGAGTTCAGTAGTAACTAGTTACATTTACTAGAGGAACTTTGTTGAACAAATGTACTTTTAGGAGTATTTTTATTATTTTTTTACGATGTATTTCTACTCTTACTGGAGTGAAATTTATGGATTTTCTACCCATTGAATGAAAAACAAACATGACTCAGACTCACACCCGCAGATTTACGTTTCAGAAGTTTTTCATTGAAAGAAACTGATTTAAACGTTTTCTGTAGCCTGATTTTGTAGATTTTTTGTTGTTGTTATATATGAATTATTTTCACTTTGACCCTTAAAATACCAAAGTTTCCACTGATGTAATAAAAGTAAAAATATGTAGAGTAATTTACTTGAGTATAATTTTTGGTTGCTCTGCCTGCCTTTGTTTATTGTTGAATATCTTTATTTTGATTCTTGGACTTGTTGTTTTCTGTGTTGTGGCAAAACCAAACCGGGTTTCTTCCTGTTAAAGGCGACTTTTTTCTCCTCGCTGTCGCCACATGCATGCTCACTACCACAGATTGCTGCAAAGCCAAGTAAGCCTGTTTAACAAATAATAAATCACACTACAAAAACACAAAATCCTATCAAGTATTTTTGTCTAATTTTTGGTTCCTATATTTTAGTACGTTTACAATTTTTAGATCTAAAATTTTCTTGAAAAAACAAGAAAAAAGTAAAAAATTAGCTGGAGAAAACAGACATTTTAAATGTACACTAAAAAAAATTATACATTTTAGTTTGAAAAGTCAGAAATTTGCTCATAAAAACTGAAATATTGAGATCGACACAAAAATTTCTGAGTAAGAAAAGTTAGAAATGTTCCAGTTTTGAAAAATAAATTCGGAAATTAATCTTAAAATCAGAGATTCTAAAATTCAGATTTTTTTTTCCTAGCAAATTTTCAAACACTGGATCTAAAAATTTACCTTTTTCTTAAAATTTCCAGAGTTTAGTCTCAAAGTTTCCGGTTTTTTGGGTTGTATTCTTTGTTTTGTGTTGCGCCGCGGTGGATGTAAGAGTTGCCGTCTAAGCCGTCTGGTTTTTGGATCAGAGAGTTGCTGATCTCCTCCAGAAACAGGAAGACGAGGAGGATCAGAGCGGTTTCATGGTAGCAGCTGAACGCGAGGGGCCTCAGGTTTCATTAAACACGGCGAGGCGAGGACATGCAGGGGGGCTGCTGAACAAATTAATGTAAATTACAGCCTGATCCATTTGGGCGACCAGCAGGAGGCCCAGACCTGCTGAACCAAACATGTTTGCTTCTGTTGGGTTGTGCGCCATGTCGAAGGGGCCGCGGCGACAACGCCAAGGCCGTGACCAATCGCTGGCCCTGCCCACCGTGCAGCCAGGAGGAGGGTTAGCGAGAGGACACATTGTTCCCACTGAAAGCCACTGGAAACCTGAGAAAACAGTCTGGACTGGACTAACAAACTGTGGCTGGACCAGCTGGGTCCGTCCTCAGATCTGGGTTTTACTGGGAGTTTTACATTCCCAGATTCAGATTCTGTTGGTGAGTGATTTCTGATGGGGCGGCTTGACAATCAGAAAACATGGAACGTGCCAGAGTTACTGGACCCGGTACCTCGGGAAGCACCAGGTTCAGCACTGGGTGTGGATCCCATTTCACCTGGACCCACTGAGCGGTGCGGGATTATAGCTTAAGAGGAGGAGGAAGTGGATATCTGGCCCTAAAAAGATCCAAGTTCAAACAAAAACCATATCCTGTTTCCTAGTTGTTCTCCTAACTGTTAGCAGCAACTTTAATGCTTCCTTGAACAGGTTAGGATCGGTCTGTGGCCTACACAAAACATGTTGGCTAATTTTTTCCCGACAAAGTCATTCTTAGATAATGAGAATTTAGCTGTTCTAGGGCGTCTTGTCACTTTAAATCCAAACAAACTGCTGCTGGCCACGCCCCTCAACTCAGCGTTTACACTGGCTGTTAACAGATGCGCTATTATACAACTGCACGTGTTTGAAAAGCAGAAGTGGAACTACCTGCACAACCAACAAGAATGCAGTGAGTGGTTTCTGGATGTAAGTCAATAACAAAACTTTTTGTCTTTTCCAGCAGCCATTGTACAGCCCAGATGTTTTGTTTTAGCAATGCTATGAGTTTTCAGATTCAAAAATGTTTAAGTTCTATATAAATAATTTCACCGTTTCTTCTGCTTCCGCAGCTCAGAAATGTCCTTGTTTTTTCTAGTTTTCTGATTAATCTAAAAATTTGAGGGTTTCTCTTGAGCAAATTTTTGACTTTTCAAGCTCATAATTTTCCAATTTACAAAAGAAATTCTACAATTAATCTAAAAATTTCAGTTTTTTGCAGAAATTTACCCATTTCCTTCTACTTACAGTGGCCCTGATACGCCGTTGTAAAAAAATTAATGATCTGAATTTAATTATTATTTTTTGCTAGCTCTCCTTTCTAAGATGGTAAACTGAGTCGTTTTGGAGGCAGCATGTCTGTCCCAGCTCTGACTGCTTTAGGAGGAAAATGGTTGGGAACTTTACCTCGTTATCTCCTGTCATCGCTGACGCAACATGGCCGCCCTCATTTCTCACTCATCCCAGCTGCAGCTCTGCTCAGCAACACGTCCGCCTGTGGCTCTGTTTCTGGGACTGGAAACTTCCAGTTAACTGGTTTGCTTCCAGTGTGACCTTGACTTATGGGACAGAACGAAGTGTCTGAAGCTTTTCAGGCAGCTGCTGCTCAGCTTCTGAGCGCGCTCAGTTCAGCTGTTGGTTTTAGTCTTCAGCTGGGTCAGGCCAAACGTTGAAACGTTGCAGATGTTTTCGTTTTGATTCAGGGAAATTTAGAGCGAATCCAAGATCCTGTTTAGACATTTTCACCAAATTAATGTTATATTTTTGTCAGATCCTATTAAATTAAACAATAGTTACAAATTTTAATGCAAATAGATGCACAAATATTTTCTAAATTAAATTTATTCAGTCAGAAAACTGAGTTCAGTTTTAGTCTGAATACGTTTCTGCATTTCTATGTTCTTGTACATTTTAGATTTTCCTGAAAATTTACGGTGATATTTGTACAAAATACAGTATATTTTTCCACCAACTTCTTTAAATATATGTATATCCAATAAAACTTTTAAATTTTGCTTTATACAAAAATTTAAATATATTAATGTGTAAAACATAGCAATAGTATTAACTTGAGCTTTTTTAAAGGCTCAAGTATAGATTTGTGGAAGAATGTTGAAGCTTTTCCCAAAAAATGTAGTTTTATTTTTTTACATGGGCAACATTGTTCTTGCCACAATTTGAAAAATTATATACGAAATATTCCATCAAGAACTATAATATATATACACAAAAATATGTACATACATGGAACAAATCTATGTAAACAAAAAAAACTAAATATAAATCAAAATGTGTACATACAGATTTATCGTTCTAATGGTCGGAAAACACTTTTGCTCCGTAAAATAAGTTTTAAGATAAAATAATGAAATAACAGTTCAAATCACAATGAAGAACAATCAGATATTTCTGGATTATTTGTGATATTTTCTCAGACAAAACATTTTTGAGTCTTTCTTGGCTGATTTAATTGGACGTTGTTCCAGTCGTACTTTTTTATTGATCTGATTTTAATAAACCAATAAAGTCGAAAGTGATGTGAAATTGACTCAAGCAGCTGAAATCTGGTCGAAGCTCCGCGACATTATTCATGAACAAATAAACATCACATTTTGTCAGATTACTGCCGTTATTCCCGCGGAGGAGTGTGAAGTCTCCTCTGTGTGATGCGGGGGGGATGGCGGTAAAGGTCGGAGGTCAGGCTGCGTTTGATTTGCTGCACTCTGGAGCGTGAAACCCGAACCCTCGCCGCTCTGCAGAGACCCACTGAGCGTGTGCAGAGTGACGCCTTATTTTTGGAAAATCCGATCAGCCTCTGCAGCAGACTGTGCTTCCTCTGTTTGCACTTTTTACGCTTTTCACGATCGACCTGGATCAACTGTTCAAACGTAAACACAAAGACGACGACGCCGCTGCCGCCGCCGTTCTGGTTCCACAGGAAGTGAGCTTTACACGCAAATGGATCTGAAGTTATTAATCATGTCTCAAATAAATAAAAAGTTTAATAAAAAGCTTTATTTAAACAAATTAAATCAATCAGAAGGAGTAAATATGTTAACTTTCTTTTAATTAAGCTTATTGATATAATTTATTATGCAATTAAATCAAATAACTGCATAAGTTAAAACAGACTAAATAATTTTCACCTACATGATTTATTTTATTTTTTGCTCTTTTTCTGCCAAAAACTGGATGATAAAAGTTTTCAGTATGGTGTCTTGGTCACAACTAAACCTTTACTTAAAGAGATTTCATAATTAATTTATTTTGTTTATTTACTTTGACTATGTAAAATGTCTTCCCATTTTAATGTTAGCCTTTAGGATTTAAAATTTTTTATTTTAGATAATGTGTTCTTGCATTATTACACCATTGTTACAATTATATTTCTGAACAATGGTCTCAAAACAATTTTATCGTTTTTTTGCAATAACTCCTGGGACAATTTATTCTAGATCTCATTTTCAAGATCTTCCTTGAAAATGAGATCTCGATCTCAATGCGGTTTACCTGGTTAAATAAAGGAAATAATTATCGTGACATTCCAAATAAAAGCTAAAAAGCAAACCTTGTACACAATTATTAAAGAAGTTTAGTTCTTTAAAAATGTAATGAATACGGTCTTTTACGTTTTGCCATTTTATTGGAGTAATGGTTCAGATTTAAAGTTCCTTCAAATTCAAGTCCAATTCAGTTCAGTCTGATGGTTTCCTGGTAAATATTCACATTTCTTGACCCTGTAAATGTATTTACGGTCGGGTGTTTCTTGGAACTCAAAGCTGCAAAACCACAAAATATTACCAAGTACTTTCGTCTAGTTTATAGTGCGAATATCTTGAAATTAAACAAATTAGAGAAAACCAACTTACAAATTACCTTTCAAGAAGAATAATATACAATAAGTGAAATAATCTGCTGAAGAAACCAGTACTTCTTGAAATCAATATTAAAGAATAATTGATGTAAAACAAGCTCATATTTCTTGCTGAAAACTTACTTGTAAATCATATTTGTCTTATTTTAAGAGTAGTGAGAAATTAGAAGTAGAAACTAAACAGAAATATTTTTGTAGTGAAGGAAAACTGTTCTTCTTTTTGAGCTGATTTTTTTCTTGTCAGTTAATTGTAACATTATCCTTGAAAAATACTAAAGTATTTTTTTAAAAAATGAAACATTACACTTGCAGAGATTAAGACTAAGAATTTCAGTTTTCATACCAATTTTCTGAGACATTTAAATAAAAAGTAGAAAAGTCCCTGAAACGTTAAACTGTGTTGATTAATGAAAGTTTTATGTTTTTCTGACTATTTACTGGGAATGAATGAGTTTTAATTGGATTGTAAATGATTTGGATTAAACTTTATATTTTAAGTATTACTCAAATTAAAGCTCAAATTAAGAGAGGCCCTATTTATTACGATAATTTTAGTTTCCTTAAAAAATGTTATCTACTGATGTGATCTCACAAAATCTGTTTATCTGAATGTATATGACAATTTTACTTTTCTTTTACCCTTCAGTGAATAAAAAAAACTCAAAAAATGTAAATGTTTTCTACATTCTCAGTTGGAAAAATAACCACAACACCTTTGTTCGTAGTATTTTTATTTTGCTTTATATTCAACGAATCGGCAGCTAATCACTGCCATATTTTGCCAGCAGATCACTATAAAATCTGTACAAACAAAAAAATAAAACATTTAAAATAAAATTACACGACAAAACAAAGTTAATTGATAGATGAACATTATATAAACTCAATAATAAAGTTTTACTGTTTTAGATTGCATTATGTACGGTGTGTGGTCAATCAAAAAGCTTAACATTCAACTTTAAAATTATTTTATCAACCTAAAATCCAAAGTTAAATGTAAATATATTTATATTTAAGACTAAGAATTTCAGTTTTTATACCAATTTTCTGAGATGTTTAGATAAAAACGTCTCAGAATAAAGTGCAATGTATAAAATGCAAGAAAAACATTAGCTCAAATATTTTACTGTTAATGTCTTTGTTGTTAAAATTTCCATTACATGTAAACAGTTTAACTTTTTTCTTTTTATAAATGTTGTATATAAAATTTAAAAGTAAAATCAAAAATATTTAAAAAACTAAATCCAGAATCAGCTGTTTCAGAGAGTTTAGCAGCTCCACAGAGTAAAAATCTGTTTTCTGAAGCAACTTTTCAGGTTTTCCTGTGGAATCTGGTTCAGGTCTTGTTTGTGACCCCACCGCCCTGCTAAGCCCGGCCGGGCGGGGACCGGCGGGTTTATGGGGACCGCTGAGTCCGGGGTGAGGAAGGGGGTGGATTAGTTCCACTTGGTCGGCCATGACCCCCCCGCGCTCCCCCGGCCTTTGTCCCTGCTGTCAGCAGCAGCCATGCTCCACCAATCACACGCCGCCGTCAACAATAGCTGCCATCATTCCCAGAATTCCCTGAGTGGACACAGCGTTTTCCTCCAAAAGCAGGAATCGCTCCGTTTACCCACAGTTCGATTTCATTTACTTCAGTAAAGGTTTATTCCACTAAAGTATACATATAAAAAACAATAAAAAAGGAATTTATCAGAAATATATTGATTCAAGGTGAGACATTTCGAAACAAATGAGGTGAATAATTTTTTGTGGCTTTAGTTAAATAATTTGGTTTTTCCTGAAATTTTGTGGTACCATCTTCAAACATTTAAAAGAAATTACTAAATAATATATATGTGTGTGTGTGTGTGTACATAATACGTAATTATGTAAAAACCCAGAAAAATTATTGGAAAGTAGTTTGACAGATAGTATCACAATCTTTATTATTATGCTAAAAATACATTTATTATTTTGTAAGTTTTTAACGTGACTTGTCCAGCAGTGTTGAAGCCCAACACCTGCATTTATTTTACAAAATTATTAATCAAATAATAAGCAACATTTTAGAATTTATCCAGCTAGTAGAACATAGTTTAGGCTTACTATTTTATTTTATTTTTTATGAAAGAGACTATCATTGAAAGAAAAATAATACCATTTTGGCAGATTAAAAATAAGCTCTTATTTAAGTTTATGCAGTTTAAGACAAAGAAAAAAACAGATTTATTTAGTTTCACTCTGCATGAATTTCTTAATCAGTGATATTTTGGTTTATCTTGCAAGAAAAAAAATGAAAAGTTTTTTACTCTGGTGACTCCATGTTTGTTTTTTCTTAATATCCTATTTTAATCCAAGAATGATGGTGAAAATTTGGTTTGGGTTTTTATTTTAGATGATGATGAAATGCTTTTGGCATCAGAAGGCAGAATCCAGGTAATCTGTGATTCATCCTGTTTTCCCTGACAGGGATTAAAGCACCAAAACAACATCAAAGCATCAGATTCTGGTCATTTTCTAGTTTTATTCCTTGAAGATTTCTTCGCCCGATGAAAGAAAACTTAAACTCTTTATTTTTTACATGTACATGTTTGTTTTTTGGGGAACAGCGTGAGATGAATCCACTAATCTGCTTTTTGAGATCAGTGGTATTCAGGCTTCACACTTCAAAACCAAACACCTGTGAACCGAGTTTAGTCTCCGCCCACTCAGCAGGTGAAGCTTTTTTTATTAACAGGGGCATAATTAACACTCAGGCTCCAGAAAGGGCAGCCTTGGCCTTTTAGGACCCCCTCCCACATTAATCACTGAACCCCGCTGCCAAGGTCAAAGGTCTCCACATTTTTCTTCTGACACTCACTGAAGTCTTTGTTTGTCCTGATCTGATCCTGGATCAGAACAGATCTGCTTAAATCCAGCCTGATTTTCCTCAGATCAAGTATGTTTATTTGTACAATGTAAAAGGTTATTTTATATAATCATAAATGGGAATGTTTTCTGAAAGTCAGATTAACAAAATGTTGATGTTCATCCCGAGTCAGAAAAAGCCATAAAATCTGATTTTACATGGAATTCCCACGTCTTTTGTAATGCTTACAACAGTAGTAACACTAGTTAGCCTCATCATGAGATACTTTTGATTTGGTAATCAAGTGGTGGACACTCTTAAACTAATTCGCTAATAGAGCTAATCTCTCATTTAGCACTTTGACGTTTTTACTAAATCTGAAAATGTTTAGTGAACTTAGCTTCCCTTAAATACATTTTTCCAAATACCTTCTAAAGTGCTAATTAGGGCTGGAAAAATGAAAATCAATAATATAGATTTCAAGCAATATCAATAAATATTGTGATAGAATATTCAATTAACATAATATTTACTGAACCCTGATCCAAAACGACAGCATTTTGGGAGGCAGAGGAAAGGTTGCTACACTTCTGCTGGAGCCATAAACTAACTCGCTCTTTGGTTACCTAGCAACTCATTTATTCTTTGGTTGCCTAGCAACAACCTGTTGAGTAACTTGCGCAGCAGCAGTTTGAAGTTTTTCCTCATAACTGCTTGAAAATAAGTCATGGGCTTCTTATGCTAATCTACTAATTGTGTAGGTAGGGTTTTGTTTAGCGCTTTAGCTTTTTTGCTAAATCTAAGCAATCTAAGCTAAGCACACTTAGCTTTCCCTAAATTAAAATTTTCCTATAAATTCTACACTGTTTAAAAAGTTTGTGTGGGACAGCAGAGTTTGATGCGATGATGAGTGACTTTTTGGCATAGTATGAATAAACGCTTCTTCTAGAGGACATTGATCTCCTCTTCCTGATTTAATAATGAAACTGATAGGTACAAATACACCTACCATTTCTCCCTCAGTAGAAAACAAATACATTTAGAAAGTTTATTTCTCCTTTTTTGACTTTTTTCTTTCATATTCCTTGTTGACAAGGTTGTTGTTGCAAAGATCTGCTGTACAAAGATCTTCATAAATCCACTGTCGGAGCTCTTTGTTGGGAGCCGATCTGTTGATGTTTATTTTTGATTTAAATCATATCTGCCGTCAGAAACACCCTGTTCTGCTTCAACACCTTGATATTTTTAAGAATCGTGTGGGGAACAGAGGGGGAGGTGTACATGAAATGAAAAACTTTAAAACACAAAGCTGAAACCTCTGAAGACGTAGCGAGCGGGAGCGACTTGTTCGGCTTTGATCACTTTTCTGTATCTTCAGCTACAATTCTCATTGGAAAACCCGTTTTTTAATCATATTTGGCAAACTTTTAGCAGCTCTAGTTTTTTTTGATAGTATACAGACAGGTGGAAATAAACACACCTGCTATCTTCAGAGGCAGAAACTGTTTGGCATATAGTTAGCATGTAGCGCACAGATGGCAGCAGGTGAGGTGAGACTCTGATGACAAGAGCTGTGGGACGAGCTTGTACTCACGCCCATCTGCTGCTGCGTGTGGGTTTCTGTGCGCGTGTCCAAGGCTCAACAGTTGCTGATCGCGCACACAAAAATTTGGGAGCTCGTGTTACAGACAGAAGCAGCACTGACAGATGTTTCCTGCCATAACAACATGCAGAGACCGGACCAGACACACACACACACACACACACACACACACACACACACACACACACACGTTGATGAAACTGTCCTGAAAAGGACATTTCTGTGGAATGAAAATTTGCTTTGGTTGTGATAAATTATTGAATGAGTAGGTGAAGGAAGACTGTCTTTACAGGAGTGGACATAACAGTAAATCCACTCGGAGGTCAGAGCAAGAAATTCTCAGCGAAACGACTAAAAAATTAAATTCTCAGGACCACCATCCTTGATTCCACAGGCCTCAGTAATTTGTTAAATGTTGAAGCAGAAAAGAATCCAGATGCACTAATTATATTATGACCCCTTATAGGTTTTATGGACATAAAACAAATAGTAATTCAATTTGGTATTCCACAGGGCTTTGTTTTTAGGACTGTTGCTATTGTGCCATATTTATAGGCGCTGCAGCCTCTTCTAAGCACAATTTATGCTTCCACAGTTGCATCTGAGGCTGCGTTCACACAGCAGGTTTTGATGCTCAATTCATGCTACTAATTAAATGCAATCAGAATCAGACTTCTTTGTGAAACAGAAAATTATCTGGACAAATTGTGCTTTATCTCATGAACCAGGGAACAGGTTGGATAAGTTATTTTCTTTGACAAAGAGCAAATAGGAGCAATTAAATTTGGTGTTCCACAGGGCTTTATTTTGGGGCCACTTTTTTCTTGTTTCACTTGTTTCTGCTTTTCCCCCTTGGTCTAATTCTGTCATCATTCAAGAACGTTTTCTTTAGAGGTGGGCTTTTTGCTGTAATCAGAGTTTTTTGAGTGTGCAGTTGCTAATGCTACTAATGCAACTTTTTTGTGAACGGTTTGTGATCCCAACCACAGAAAATGAACATTGACATCACACAGCAGCACAATGTTTACAGAAGTATTAATGGGTGATAAATTGATTTTTATCAATTAATCAAATTATTGGTTTCTGAAAATATGATTTTTAGAAAATATTTTTTTTTTCACCAGTGCACTGCATTGGTTTCAGTGATGTCACCACACCCATGTTATCAAACTTATTTACAACTTCTTTTTATTTGGACTTTGAATTCAGGTCAGCTCTATCACCAAATATCAGGACCAGGGTACAAATGTTTTATGTTTTTAATTACGAGAATAAAGTCATAATATTACACAAATACAGCCATATGAGATTAGAGTTTATATAATAAAAGAATGAAGTCATATTACGAGAATAAAGTAGTAGTATTATGACTCCAACACAAAATATCAAAAGAAATGCTGAGCATCTGGTTAAGTTATACTTTGGTATAAGTTTTAGAGATGATATCTAATAGAAGTACTTCATCTTTTAACAAAACAGCATCAAATGATTATCAGTAGGACTTAAACTCTAAGTTTTTTCTAATTAATATCCTGTATTGTCTCACAGTGGAGAAATTCAGATGTAGCAGCATCAAAGTGACAGGCAGTCAAGGTATCTATGTTAAACACAGATAAAATTATTAAAATATGTTTTAAAAAAAGCAAACAAAGTTAGAAAACTATAAAATAAAATACTGTGGAGTTATTAAAGACATCAGGCTGGTTCAAGGAATGTGCAACTAAATGTGATATTTAAAAATGTACAAAAGGTAGTTTTTAGTTATCTGCTGAAATAATTTGTTTCTCACAATCCAATAATTTGTTCCTAATTCCATAAACTAGCCATCTCAGAAAATTTTTATTTTTAATTTCATACGATCCATAACTAAATTTCTTAAATATTTAACTGCAGAATCAGCAAAGTGTTCTCCAGTTACAGAGACTTGAGGCTCATACTTTTATTTGTACAGAGAAACCAACAGTTTAGAGAGAAAAATAAGAGCTTTTTGTTTGGCCCAAAACGTTCCCCAGGTTCTTAATGGTAGAGCTCATTAGCCTTTAATGACTTGGTAATTACCTCATCCTAGTGTTCTGTCCATGGTCCCGAACCGTGACAAACAATGACTAATTAGGACATCATTAAAATGAAGAATTATTCCTGTTCTTGTGCAAAAAATCCATCTGCACCTGTGGTGTTTGTAAATGACCTGATTACCAACAGATCTGCATGTGACTTTACACTAATTTGATGATTAAACCAAGAAAAAAAACTGGAGAATGCGTGTTTGGGCTTTGCACAACTTTGGAAATCTGGTACTTATTGTACCAATGATGCAAAGTTATTTTGTTATTCATTAACCCAAAGCACCTTATTTTAATTTACACAACTTTACTGAGGAATCATCTATAATTTGCCAAATTTTTAGATGTTTATTCAAAGAAAATATTTAAGATTCTTCTACTTTTAAATTGCATTCTGAAACGTTTTTTATTTTTGATTTGTTTTGGTGACCTACTGTAATTCTGTCACTCTGTGTGTAAGTGTTTGTCTCTGATGATTTGATCCGTTGCCTCTTAACGAGGTCATGAGCGATGCAGATTGACTTGATTGGTTGATTTGTTTAATGAGCGAAAAACAAGACACTAATTACTGTCATGCTTGTGTGTGGCTGTCATGGGAGGAACACGTTTCTGTTTCACTTTGAGACTTTGGAGATTTGTGGTTCTTGTGTGTAAGAACATCTTTGTGTCTCTAACTGGTTCATGTGTATCCATCTAAAAACAGAAGCTGTTTTCATTCATTAAAAATGTTGGGAAAAATCTAATTTGTTTAACACAAAATAACTAGTTTTTAATTTACTTACTTACAGGGTCTATCACAAATTAATTGCATATTGATTTAAAACTATACATCAACAAAATAGACAACCTTTTTAATTGGGGAATTATTTTTGCTGCTAAATTTTTGAACAAATACACGTAGAAGCTCAACAACAAAGACATTTATTATTTTTAATCTGTTATTTAGGTCTTTCAACAATCAGATGATAAGTAAGGTGTTATTCTACCATACAGTTTCATTCATTTAACTTCTTTGTTTATTGATCACCATGCAGACAGTTTTTAGGTGTTTAATAAAAAACAGGCGTTCGATTATTATAAATCAAAACATACCAACGGCACCAGAAATTAAAACAAGCTCAATGACTGACATTTGCAAGGTTTATAAACGCTTCCCGGATTAGTTTTTTTCCCCCTAAAGGTTAAATAAGTCTTTCAGCCAGCTGACCAGCAGTGGGACGTGCTTGTACCACAATATATAGAGCACATTCTGTGGAGCCTCTTTGAAAAGACTTTCAACCACAGGATTGGTATAATGGAACTAGTCGTTTTGATAGGTTTTTAAAATCCTAGTGCACCTATACTTTGGTATCCGGCCCATGCCTTGTTGTTTGTTCCAACATATTTTACTAATACACACAAATATTTGTCTCTCTCTGTTTTTCGTTTTTGTCTTTTTTCTTTCTTTTCCTACCAAAAGTTGGATTATAAAGTCTTCAGTCTGACCCACTGGTCTCAATTCGCCATTTTTTGAAGCACAATTTTGTTTAGAAAGACTTCATAGTTCATTTTATTTGTTTTTTTTTGTTGTTGTTGTTTTGTTTGTTTGTTTTGGATATTTAAAATGTCTTCCAGTTCCAGTGTTAAATGTTTGTTAGAATTTAAAGCTTGTTTTTTGAAATTGTGTTCTAACCCCATAATGCCATTATAGTTATATTCCTTGAAAATGTTCTAGTATTGTTTATCGCGACACTTCTGCAACCAGAGGTTGTCCAGCACATATATAAATGTGTCCAGCAACATTTGTTATTGTGACAGGCCTATCAGTAACTTCTTTTTGTTGATTGCATGACATGTGTGATGCAAAAAAAGTTTTTCCGCTGCAGTTTTGCAAATACAACTTTTGATGCCATCAAAAAACCCACTTCATCCTAGTGCCAAAACCTTTAAATGAAAAACGTCAGATTTTTTTTAAATTGGTGCGTTTCCATTAAGCAAATTTATTTAGGCAATTTCAGCTTGAGCAGTTCTATGATTAATGGAAACACAGCTATAGTTAGTTGTGTAACAAGACAAACAACTGCTGTGTGTATGTGTGTGTTCATTCTTGCCTTTATGGCTAAATGGGGACCATGAAATGGTGGGGACGCTCCGGATAACAAGGACATTTGAGTTAGTCCTTCCCTAAAATGGTCCAGAGTTGGTTTTAGGTTCCAGTTTAGTCAAGTTTTGGTAACACAGCTGGGATGTGGATTTTTTTATGTTAATGAAGGTCCTCACAAGGATGGAATAATGGTGTGCATCAGTTTTGACTGACAGGTGATTGACAGGTGAGAACTGATGCTGAGGTGAGAGATGCATTGTGGGAGAGGGGGCCATGCTCCACATGTCAGTCCTGACAGAATCAACACACACACACGCACATACACATGTTCTCCCCTGTATCTAATTCCAACATGAGCCCTCTAACCGTCTTTGGAGGATTTGTCCCATAGTGAGGACCAGACAGAATGTCCTCACTGCGTTTATAAAATTTGTCCACACACACACTCAGATTGATGTGGACACACTGGTCTTGATGGACAGCTCTGATGGTTCCAGTCTTGGTCGCCCCGGTGACCACGTCCCGCTCTGTTGGTTCGTCTCAATTGGCCGGACCTGCCTGCCAATCAAACGAGCCCGCAGCCAAACACGAGGCGGCCCGTCCTCCCACTCCTCCTCCTTTCTCCTTCCTCAGCTCAACTTCCTGCTGTCATCTTCCTCCTGTTCTTCTCCTCTTCATCAGCTCGCTGCACATAGCTGTTCGTTGTTCCCATGGCGTCTACGACCGGCAGCCGATCAGTGCTGATGTGGCTGGCTGAACGCAAATAGATGAACAGAAGGAAAGAGAAAAAACTTTGAAAGCTAAGGGAAGAGTCATGTATCATGACTTTTTTCAGTTTTCCATCATGTTATAATGTTATTCCGTCATTAAAAACAAACCTGGAGTGATACGTTGACTCTTTTTGCAAAATGCCTGATTGGACCTAGCTCCGCCTTCAAGCTGCAACTCCTCCCCCACTCAGCTCCTTCAGACTAGCCAGCAGCTATTAGCAAACAGCTGATGGAACTGCAGAGCTCATTATAGGAGCAGCTGCTCAGAGCAACGCTGGTAAAATGTTATTGAAGGATTAGTAGAGGAGCTGTGTTGAGATGACTTCCTGGAGGCAGAGCTTCAGAAATGGCATAAGTCCTTAAAGAGACAGAGGTCCAATTTAAAGGTGTTAAATCAGAAAGTAAAATTTTTTAAGTTATTTTTGATGTATAAAGCATTTATACACATTACTTCAACTGAAGGTAACATAGTTTCCTGATTGTGCTATAAAATTGAATGATGGAAACTATGTTACTCAATGATGAAATACTTAACACTGCTCCTTTGATTTTTTTTTTTAAATGTTAAAGTGAACTTGTGCGAAATTTTGCATGTCTTTGTTCTTACTGCCTCGAACAACTGCATTTAATCTTAGAAAAACTACCGCTACCTTTAAAGGTCCTAAGGTAGTTTTATCAGCTGAGCAGATGGTTAAAATTGCGATTTGGACTGTAAATATTGCAAAATCGTGTCTTATAAGCTTCTTAACTGTCTCAGAACGCATCAGGTTAGCTGGGTTTTGTCTCCTAGATGAAGTAATAAAAGAGCTGCTTTTGACCTGAACCTTTAATTTCTCTCTTCTCAAGCCACTATGGCAAATGGCTGCTTGTATTGAGCCACGTTCTGGTTCTGATAGGTTTCTTTCTGTTAAACGGGAGATTTTTCCTCTCCACTGTCGCCACGTGCATGCTCAGTTTGAGGGATTGCAGTAAAGTCAATGACACAAAGTAATTGTCTACTTTGGAAAACTTTTTAAATCAATGTAAATAACAAACTGCACTTGACTGCATTGTCTGATAACTAATAGTTAGTCTTTGTGAATTCTCAGCAGTATAAATGAACTGAATTCTCACCTGAGATAAAACTTGTGAAGGAGGAACCAGAGCTTAACGATGAATTTCTGAAACACCTGAGGTGAGTTTTCCCTCCCCGACCCTCCGGCTTTAAACTCAGCCCTGCGGTAATGAATACAGCGTGGCGATTTCTGCCTTATGAAACACAGAAACTCGTTAGCATTTCAAAGCCCGTCAGGTGGTGGGGGTTTAGGTTAAACTGCTGTACGACGGGGGGCACCGGGGGACGCGGGGTTAGAACAAACAGTGATTCTGGTGACCTTGAACAAGTTTGTTTGTCATCGACTCATCAGAGGAAATGGAGACCTGCTGCAGGGGCTGAAATCATTTTTTTAACTGTATTCCCCTCAGAGATCACTAATGTCCCGTTTTTATTTCTTTCCCTCTTTGTCATTGTGCCTTTGTATTTCACCGTTTCATGTATTTCTCCTCTCGTTTGGCCTCTTTCTGGCTTCTTCCCTCTTTTTTGCAGCCTACTGCACTGCAAAAACACAAATTATTACAAGCATTTTGGTCTAGTTTCTTGTTTATATATCTTAGCACATTTGAAATAAGAAAAACTAACTTACAAATAACTTTTAAGCAAGATGTAGGAACTGGTTTTATGTCAAAAATTCCTTAATATTGATGAAAAAGTTCTAGTTGCACTGACAGATTATTTAACTTATAAAATGGGAAAAAATGTTTTGTTATAAGTGAAATAATCTTCCAGTGGAACTAGGAATTATTTACTCAAAACAAGCTCTTATGTTGCTGAAAAGCTACTTGTAAGTTAGTTTTGTCTTTTATTCTAAGTGTATAAAGATATTTGCACTAGAGATTAGTCCAACATCACTATTATTTTTGTATTTTTTTCAGTTTAAATGCAGCTTCCATTATTTTATTATTTTTTATCTTTGAGCTTTTCTTCCTCCTCTGTTAAAGCTGCAATCTCTTTCTTTACCTTTATCCATCTTTCTCCTGTATATTATTTGCTCTCCTTATGTACTTTATTTGACCTTGAGGAGGTCAAATAAAACCAGACAATGCATAACAGAGCAGTTAAGGAGGAGTTTCTGAACAGTAAGTTCTGTTATGCATTGGTAGCTTCATGCTAATGCTAAGGAAGTTTAAGGTAGCATATAGCTGGGTTTGTTATTGCCGACTTCCTTCATCAATGTTTGAGAGGCCGATAAGAATTTCCTTAAATATTGACTTAAAACCGTCTATTTGTTGCTGAAAAGTTCTTTGTAAGTTAGTTTTGGCTTAGTTCAAGTGTACTAAGTTTTCAGTTATGAGGCTCAGTGGCAAAACTTTAAACCAGCAGGTTGTTGCTAGGCAACCAAAGAGTTCCACCAACTTAGCTTAGCATCGCTAGCTGTGAGAGGTTTTCCTCTGCCTACATCCCCCAGAATGCTGTGCGGTTCATTGAAATTATAAAATTATACATCACATCCATCCATTTTCTAACACCCTTGTCCCTGGTGGGGTCAGGAGGTGCTGGTGCGGGGTCACCCTGGTCGCCACACACACACCTACCAAAGGAGAATTTAGAGAGACCAATTAATTATAACCAAGTTATATAGATGAGTTGAAATGAAAACGTTGATTTGGAGCTTAATTTACTTTTGAAAACATTTCTGAATGGAGAATATTTAACAGTGAATGTTCAAGTAAGTCTTATCAGTTTCCTGATAGCCGGCTGCTCCACAACCAAATCAGTTTTCCCCTCTGACCCATTTCTTCCCACCTTCCCAATGCCACATAATGAAAATAAACAGGAAAAACTGGAAGTAATCCAATCAGCTGTGGAGCGGTGACACGTTTCAAACTGAGCGGGTCGCATTTCCTTCGTCTGCTGTAAACTCTATGAAATTAGTCTAAACTGTCTGTAAGCTGATTTCTAAGGAGGCGGCGGGTTGGGGAGGCACTTCATAATTCCAGGATTTTCTCCAGCACAAGTGTGAAGTGTGACGTGTAATGGCAGCCGGCCGCGGCGGCACTGAGCCGACATCAGGCTGGAGTTAATAGAGGCGATAAAGAGTCTGCCAGCTGGCAGGAGAAACCTCCTCGTCTTCCTCGCTGAGCGCTGATCGCTCTGAAATCCTCCAGAGAGAGAGTCATGTTCACATTCAAAACATTTCCAGGATGTTCAGAGCAGGAACGGCCACTAAATTATCCTTCTCCACTAAAACGTAGAAACCTAATTCTCAGCATTAGAGTCAGTGAGGTAAAATGAGGAGCTGTTGGTTAAACATTGACTCAGTCAGCAGGAGGGAGCCTGTTAGAGGGTCTATTAGTCCCAACTAATAGTCTTTGTTTGAAGGTTTTTCTTTCAGATCAGAGAGTTATCCAACTGGAAGCGGCATGCTAACCCCCCGCCGCCACCGCCGCCCCTAAAGGGAAGCGCAGGGTTTCCTTCCTCTTCATTCTGTTGTAGATTTAATTTTAAACCTGAAAAACTTTGAGCAGGGATGCAGATATTGATCAGCAGGCTGCCGACTGATTGGCTGATTTTCAAATGAACCAGTCAGACTCCTGTTGGGTTTGGTTTCAGCTGGGTCACCATCGCCGGGTTTTCTGATGGAAATGAGAGCGATACATTCGTTAAAAGGGGGAAAATGGTTTTTGATCGTTTTTTAACCTCAAAGTTAAAGCTGATAGTATTTTTTTTTTTCAATATGCAGGTTTTGGGCTTCAGTTCAGCTAAAAATTGGTGACTGGAAAATCCAGGGCTGTCACAAAAAGCAATTAATCAATTAATTGCTTGATAAATTAAAACAAACTCAATAATTTCCATTTGAATGATTTATCAATTTTATCTTTTCGCTCTTTCTGCTAAAACCTGGATGAAAAAGTCTTCAGTCTGGTGTTTTGGTCTCAGCTAGACCTTTTTTTGAAGGATAATTTTGTTTACAGAAACTCAATAATTAATTTTATTTGTTGTTTCTGTTGTTTTGTTTATTTATGTTGGATATTTAAAATGTCTTCCAGTTCCAATGTTAAATGTTCATTAAAATTGAAAGTGTATTGATCTTTGAGAATGTGTTATTTAAAAATCCTCTCAAAACAACATTATCAGGGTTATTATTATTATTATCGTTGTACAACATATTTATATGTTTTTTCATATTTGGATGTTGAGTAACATTTAGCGCCCAGCAGAATCTGTGAATGTGAGGCGGAAAGACACCAACTGGAATTAAATGACTCTCAAAATAAAAGTTAAGACTTTCCAGAATCACCTTCAGATGAAATTTTATCCGCCAGTTTTTGCAGAAATATCTGTCTACATCTGGGCAAAATACCAAATGTTTTGTCCAAATCCTTTTGCAGGAAAATGGATGTGAACGTTCCAGCAGTGGAAGCCGTGCTTTTCCAATAGTGGAGCTAATTTTTCATTTGACGCTTTAGCACGTTTGCTAAGTTTGACTCTTTTTCATATAGATTCCAAAGTGCTGATTTACTTGGTTGTTTTGTAAACTTCCAGTTTCAGTTCAGTTTAACATCTGGATGAAGCTTTGTTGTTAGACGTTATATTCATGCTCTTATTTTGAAGTCTGCTTACAGAGCAGTATAGTTTCCTCTCCTCGTGTCTTTCTGCAGAAACAAAGTAAAACAGGAAATGACCATAAATACTGTTAAAATAGAGAAGTGTAAAGTTTGAAATGAAGTTAGCGCTTTAGCGTTAGCTTCTACTAAATTTGTTGGTATAGCGAGTAAGTGGAAGAAATGTTTCTGATTAGCGCTTTAGGTTTAGCGCAGCTAAAGCTGAGAGTTTGCGAAACACCAGAGAAAGTTTCTAAAAGTGCAGTCCTGGAAAGTTTCACTAAAATTTTAGAAAGTAACATAAATTTTGTCGCTAATATTGAGAGATTTTACGTTAACAAGAATCAATAGATTACAATTCTCTAAACAAACTGAGGGCCAGTTCCAGGATTAGCATTTTTCTAGCTGAACGTTTACCGATAAATTATTTCTGACAAGATGAAACGGCGTAACAACATCCGAATTTCTGGACCGGAACCACAAAACCTGGAACTAATCAAATGCTGCCGCCAGAACATTTCAGAAGAGAAGAAAAGTTATTTATGAAACCTGGAGATGACAAAAAGGCCAAACTGAAACATTTTTAAAGACTCTGAATGGCTATATTTACAAATACTAAAACAGAAGATGTAAGGTTATAACAGATTTAATATAGAAATCTTTTAAAAAGTTCAGAGTATTTACTTAATTTTGCTATCAGAATGAGTTTTTTTTATTCCTGTTTCACCGATGAGTCGAGTAAAATGAGTTTTATGCAGAGTTGCTGCATTTTCATGTGAAATGTATTATTTTCTTGGACACTTTTCTGTCATTTTTCTGCTGTGACGGTTAATGAAACTCCCTCACTCCCCTCCGTCGCTCCTTCAGGACACAGAAATAATCTGCTGCGACGTTTTTAACATTTAAACATGTTTCCTGTCACAACTTCTCATGTTCTGTGTGGGAATTTTGTCTTGTTTGTTTGAATTTTAGCGGCTCTCCACCCTCCTCCTCCTCATTGTGTGCTTTCCACTTTAAAAAAAATTCCTGATTGACAGGAGTAGAGATAATAGAGCGCCAGGCGGGGTGCTGGGGCCAACAGGGGCCACCTGACCCACATGACAGACGGGATGGGGGCTCCTCAGGGCTGTGTGTTCGGATCTGACAGGCTTCACCTCTCAGATCAGGAAACACAAAGCAGCAGCAGCCTCTTATTGTTTTTATTGTCTCCCACTGAGGGGGGGAGGCTTTTGGGGGAGAAGCGGGGTCAACAATAGGGGATGGCAGAGGGTGACGGGGCATTTTTACATGAGCTCACCCTCTATTGCCCCCCCAGCTCTTTGAAGACGCTTTGGAGTTCTGTGCCACTGTCCTTGTGTGAGCAAAATTCACATTTTACTTGTTTTTGTTCTTCCATTTGGGTCTGAACTACTTCTAAAAACAACCCAAGTGCTTAAAAAATCCATCCGGCTGTATTCTGGAAATAAGCTCAAGTTTTTTGGTGTCTGGAAGATGAGCTGCTTCAAAATCCTTCCGAATGTGATGTCACAAATCAGCAGGCACTGCCCGTTACCTAGCAACCCAAACAGAGTTCCGTCTGTTAGGCCAGCTGTTTTTTACCTACAGAAGCACCAATCCACTGTCTTTAACTTCAGATACCAAAACAGATATGAGGTTTCTTTTCGGCCGACTTACCACCAAACTAACAAAATTAGCTTAACTGATGTAGCCTTTATCTGCAAGCTAAGCATGTAGCCTACCAAGATGGTGGTTCCTGTGTGAACTATGTATAGCTTCACAAGCTTGGTCAAACATGTAACATTAACTGCACCAAACTTTCTTTCAAATGGCTCAGAAAGTGCCATTAGGAATTCTAAATGTGCTGTAAAATAAATACTGAAACATGGCGTCACTCGGAGCACAAAGTGTAGAATTAGACTGAATAGATTGGCCGCATTGTCACTGATACCCAATCTGGAATTGTTTTCAATTTCAGGACTGATATTGATATCGTATCGGTTCATCTGTAGCTGTACTCACTGTACAATGGCTGCTGAAAACGATAAATGTTTTGTGGATACTTACTGCATTCTCGTTGGTTGTGCAGGAGGCTCTAATAATACTTTTCAATGACGTATGATTGTATAATTGTGCATGTCTTTGCAGCCATTTTTATGTGCGAGTGAAATCAGTTTCTTCTCCGATTTTAAACATTTAAATCATAAAGACGTCTTTGAGCAGAGCCAGACCAAAAACGGATCAGTGTGAGAGCAGCACACACTGCAGACTGTGTTCTAGTCACACACACACCCACCCACGCACACACTCCTGGTGGGGAGTTCATCATGGGTCACTGTGGTAACCACAACCAAGAGCCCCGGTGTCATTTTACAGTCAACATGTGGCTGCTGCTGTGTAACATGTTCAGTTAACACGATCCGACATTTTTGGAATAATACAGCGGTGAGGAATCCTTCAACTCCGACGCGGCCGGTCAGGACTGCAGCGCTGCTAACACCTCCTGTTGGAGGAATTATGGCTCAGCCTTACTGATATCATGTTGGACTCCATTTTGCTTTCATGACTGTCTTAAATCTTCGTGGCGTAGATTCAACATCGTGTCAGAAACATTCCTCTGGGATTTTGGTGCAGTGAGGAGACGGGACACTTTGGCGGTGCATTTATCCCAGCATGTAACGTCTGTTATGGAAGCTTTCTGCTTTGTGATGTGTAAAAAAACAGACCTTTCACCGCCGAAGGAGCGCGCTCGGCTGGTAGACCGTGTTGCTCCGCATACGTCAACCAGCAGCCAAAATCTGCTGCATTTCTATTGATCTGCACAGTTTGATATTTGGAAAATAAATTATTTTATGTCTTGTAGTGTCATATCACTCCACACCACAAGGTGGAGCTGCCAAGAAGAAGATGGCAGGAAGAGCCGGAGGATGATGGCGCCGCAGGTTTTTTGATCACTTATCATATGAACTAACTTATTTGCTTTGATTTTAATTACGTTTCTTATTTAATGAAAACACCAGATTTGTGTTTTTCTGACATTAGCAGAATATAAATGAAATTTTGCACATTTGAACTCACTTTATTTTGGTAAATTGTCAACATTAAACACAGGAAAAAAACAATAACAATAAACAAACCAATAATTTACCAAAAAAGGAATAGGCTGACGCCAAAGCTTATACTTGCCTACCCTATTTATATACATACCAGTTTACCAAAATATCTTCACAATACACACATACATCCACATAACTGCACACATTTGATGTGATGAATATTGGGGTCATTTTGTTTGCAGAGAGGCTCAACACCGGGCCTGTAGGGTTATTACAATATAATGTTATTACAATGTAATAATGAGACTGTAAAATGGCTAATATTAACTCCTGAATGGAAATTGCAACATTGCTGCATTTATAAACCACTGGGTTCTGGTTTTAATGCGAAATATTTTGTAATCGCAGACGGGTGGATAATCCAAGAACTGCAGCCAATTAGCAGCAGCTAAAAAGTAATTAACTAAGAAATGAATCAAGAGTGAGAAATTATTTATTTGGTAAAAACTCGACTCAACTACTAAGTTGATGAAAAGATCAGTTGTTTAATATTTAAAAAGTACATCATCAGATGTGCCAAAATGTAAAATTATGTGAAATTTTTGTATTTTAAAGATCAAAATCAAAAATAATTAGGCTAAAGAAATTAGTTTCAAAATTTATTTCTTTAAATATAAAATGTAGGAAACTTTAACAAAGTAATATTTTAGTACATTGTTGGGATGGAAATAATAAAATGATGTAATATTTTTTACTTTGTTATCTGGAGTAAAAAACAGACAATAAATGCTCAGTAATACATATTTTATTGTAAATTTTCTGTGTTTGTTGTTGTCTTGACTCGGTGGGGAACGTCAGCATCTTCCTCTGCTCTGGCGAAAAACCAGCAGTTTAAATGACGGAGTGAAGTTGGAGCTGTTGTTTCGTCCCTCCTGGTTGGCTTGGATTCGATTGGGCGACGTCGTGTGAGGCAAAGGCTGACGGTTTCTCCTTCCTCAGGCCCGGATAAGACCCGCTGTGTGTTCAGCTGGGAGGATCAGGTGTTCACGCAGCAAATCAGATAGTTTTGTCTCGCAGCTTGTAGCTTCTTGTCTGAACCAGGAGGAAACACTGCGGCCATTGTAGGCCAGCCTTGTCAGGGCAGAGTCACGTTACATTAACACACAATGGAGAGGCGAGTATCTCCAGAGGGTATCGATCATGTGACTGCAGGGCAGAAATAATAAAGCTGCTCTCTCCGGCTGCTGTGGGAAAATCCTTCTCCATCATTAACTCTAATTCAATAACTGCAGAAATGTGGCTGCATGATGTCATGAATCGCTGTTTGGATGTTCTGGGGAAACTTTGGAGGAGCTCAAGCTGAGCAACATGTTTTCATTTCACTCTGCTGGCACAACTTGGGTTTTATTCTCTGGATAAAAAGGTTTTCACGTCGATTTAGCAAAGCAGTGATGCAGTGAGGAGCTTCTCTCCTTAAAGGCAGTATCGTTAAAATCATCATGTTATTCACTCATCAAAAACACACCTGCAGTGATGCTTTGATTCATTCATGCCTGAGAAATCCTTTCATCTCCATGGCAACCACTCAGCTGTGCAGAGCACAAGATTGGACCTGGCTCTGCCTTCGAGGCACAGCTCCTCCCCCGCTCAGCTCCTCCAGACTAGCCAACAGCAATTAGCAAACAGCTGGTGGAACCGCTGAGCTCGTTCAGCTGCTGCTCAGAGCAACGCTGCTAAAAACGTTGTTAAAGGGTTAATAGAGGAGCCATGTTGGGGGGACTTCCTGAAGGCAAAGCTTCAGAAAGAGCAGGAGCTTCTTAAAGTGACAGAGACCCAATTTCAATGCTTCAAATTTTTTCAAAGTCACGTTTGATATATTAAGCCTTTTTACAATAACTGAATATGCTCTAAAATGGGACGATGTGCCTGGAAAACGCTTTAACAACGATGTTTTAAAGTAGAGCTGAAACAAGTAATCGGATTAATCATGATAATCAGTTACTGAAATCATCATCAACTAATGTAGCAATTGATTCGTCTTTAACTGGAGGATAACGACTCAAAAATGCAAAAGAACAACTTAAACTGTGCAAAAACAAGAACTTTTCTGTAAATCTGTTCTACATAAAGCTGCTTTAATGGCAGTTTTAGCTTCACCTGGTTAAAATCATGTAAAAATAAAATAAAATCTCCTGTTGGGTTCAGTTTGCTGTCCAATTATAACCTGGTTAGTCAAAAACTAACCAACATATCAGCCAATCAAACGAGGTCTGAGTTTTCTGCACAGCAGGAGGTTTCGCTTCGTTTGCTACAAATGATCAAGTGACCAGTGAAGGAATGCTGCTATTTTAGGCAATAAAATCTTTGTTTATTTATATCTTTTAATATACATTTAAATCTTAGCTGGTTATATAAAAAATCTGCCAATTGTTTTTATTTGATCAATGGATTAATCATTAGAATAATTGATTACTAGCCTAATTGTTAGTTGCAGCCCTTTTTGAAAGACACAGCTCCTGGAAAAGATGTTTGAAAAGTCAAATCATTTGGATGAAGCAGAGAAAACATCAAAGGGACGCAGAAAGTGCCTATAATGTTATTAAAATCACGTTTCTTCTTCGTCTTTGAGGAAATCCAATCACAATCATTTGGAGTTAATAATCCTGGTGACGGTGAAGTGAGCTGTTCTCATTTATTCTCACTAATGCGGCTGCACTCCCTCACATTTCAACACGATTCGTTCTCTTTGGTTTCCTGGTTGATTTTGGTGAAACTTCAGAAACTCAAAGGAAGAAACGGCGACTGTCCTGGATGCAAGGAGCAATCAAACAAAACGTCACCGCGCTTCGACCTCGTTGCTTTCTGCAGGAAGGTTTTTAACGAGTTCGTTGCTGGAAATTAAAACTATAAATATGCAAAAATATTAGGCAGAAAAATGTTGGATTGAATTCAAACCCTGACGAGTTTGTGACTCTTTCTGATCTCCAGTCACTCAGATGGAGGGCTGAAACTATTGATCACAATTAATTGATTATTGAAATAATCAACTAATCTAGTAATAGATTAATTGTTATCAGAAACCTACTGAAAGAACGATACACTGAGCCAAAACTGTACAAAAAATTCATATATTTTCCTGGTTTCCTGTAAAAATAACTTATGGCAAATCACCTTTTGCTATCCAATTATTAATCAATAAGTAGATCAATAGTAGACTGATGCTAAGTCACGCAGAAACAGATTTGTTTTTCACTGAAGGAATGTTGTTGCATTTTAGGTGATAAAAACTAATTTTACTGTTTTTACTGTTAATAATCAAAATGGTGAAAGTAGTTTAATGAGAAATCTGCAGAATGTTGCAACTGTTTAATCTGGTCACTAATCAAATCAAATAGTCGATTAATTAATTAATCATTTTTAGAATAAATAATCATTAGAAGAAAATGGCCGACTTTAAGGCTTCAGGTGTTTCATGGTAATAAAAATCTTCAGGGTTTATTCAGATTCTTTGATATTTAAAGTTTTGCTTCCTGAGCCGTTCTGGTTTAGTAATTTAGCGCCATGCGGTCCGGGCGGGTTCTGGGTCGGTTCTGGGTCGGTTCTGGGTTCTGTGTCGGTTCTATCATGGTTCTATCATGGTTCTGGGTCGGTTCTGGGCTGGTTCTGGGTTCTGGGTCGGTTCTGTCATGGTTCTGGGCGGGTTCTGTCATGGTTCTGGGCGGGTTCTGGGTTCTGGGTGGGTTCTGTCATGGTTCTGGGTGGGTTCTGTCATGGTTCTGGGTGGGTTCTGTCATGGTTCTGGGCGGGTTCTGTCATGTTTCTGGGCGGGTTCTGTCATGGTTCTGGGCGGGTTCTGTCATGTTTCTGGGCGGGTTCTGTCATGGTTCGGCCTAAACATGGCCAGCACTCTCGGGGTCGGGTCGGTATCTGCAGTCCAGACCACCTGAGCAGAAAGAACCCGGTTCCTCGCTCTTTGGGCCCATTAGCGGCGCGTTGACGCTTCCTGAACCGGACCGTCGTTAATCTGTCAGCAGCCGGTCTCTTCTGTTCACGTCGCAGAGCCTTTGTTATCTCCGCCCTGTCAGGAACGCTGATAAATGACCTTGACCCGACCCCCGTCGGCTCGTGACCTGGATCTAATCCACCTGACCTTCAGAGACCGGCCCAGATTAAATCATAAATCACACCGAGGGGTGCTGGGAGTTCTGACATCATAGCAGTGAATGGAAATTAAATGGATTTATGTCGATGTAAGAGCAGAGGAAACATGCTGCTGCAGCAACAACAACGTGGAGAAAAAACTGAATCAGGCAGATCTGTTCATCCTAGTTCTATGATTTGTGCTCTGAGCTTTTTTTATTTATTTTACATCATGTTTAATTTGTAATTGCACTTTCCGAACCTCTTAAAGGTTTTTCTGTTTATTTTTGACCAGGATATTCACTCTGCTGTTTCTGTCAGTTTCAGTTTCTTCACTGATCAAATTAAACTTGAGGCTCTTGGAGCTGAAGAAACGTTTTCAGTCAGTTCAGATGTTTTTCTGTATCGGACCGGTCTCAGCCGATACCGAACCTCAGGTATCGGTACCGGGAGTGGAAACTGGATCGGTGCCTCCGTAGTTTTAGCTCCGGTTTGGTTCAGTATTCCGCCAATATTCCAGGCTTTTCCAGATTTATCAGTTTATTTAACACAAATACCTTCTGTGTTCAGAGGAGGCATTTCTACAGCTGTCAGGTTTTAAATTAAAACAAAAAATGGAGGCGAGGATGAATGAAGGACAGATGAACACATGACTAATGTAGGGATGAATGTAGCGCCGTAATGTTTGACAGGTTCCTTCCTGATCTCTGATGTAATTTGGGATTTGCAGTTCTGGTTTATCCCATTATTTCTATGATTTATTCCTAATTTGCAATAAGATTTCCTGTAATTTCCGTCTGAATCAGATTCAAAATGGCCGGAGTTTTGGTTTGTTTTGGTATTTTGTTTATTTATGTGGTTTTCAGCTGGTCGTTTCTAGACTGATGATGTTTTGATGTTGGGCCCAGTTGGCTTTAATGTTTCAGCTCATGTTGGCCGAGTTGCCCAAAGCGTTTGGTTGGTTTGACTCAGAGAACCACAGCAGACGATGAAGTTCTGCTCCCAAATCAAACCCAGTCTAACAGACGATCAGGTGTGAAAACTCTCTTATTTTGATCCTTTATTTCTGCTATAATTTAGCATAAATAGTTTATTGCTCAGGTATTTTCTTGGTTTTTTTATCGCTCCACTTCATTTTTCCACCCTTTAGTCCTAAATTCATCAAATGTTTGGTGTTTTAGCCGTTGATGTTCCATGTTCTTGTCTTTAGTTCTGGTTTTCAGTAGTAATTTGTTTCCAGATGTTTTTGGTCTCATTCTGCAGTTTGGTTCTTTATTCCTTCTGCTTGAGCTCCAGGATCTCCAGACATTTTGTCTTCTGCTGCTTTTTTGCTGATTCTTCTTCGCTTTTTCAGTCTCTGGTTTTAAACTTAATTTCCTGACTCCTCCGTCAGTCTTTCAATCAATTAATCAGCCAATCTCTGGTCCTCTAAGGATGATGCTAATGCTGATGGAGGTGGTGACCCTGGTCACCCAGCTGAGACGGACAGAGAGCCTCGGTCCATTAGAGTGATGAGTAATGATGTGAAAACCAAGGGGGACAGAGTTCAGTGAACGCATCGCCTCTCCTCCCAGCTGTTAGCGTCACCCGATCCTTCAGCTAACTGAGTTAGCATGCACTTTGCTAATGGTGTTAGAAAAGACAAAGAGGGCGAAGCGGAGGAGAGAAGCATCTCGCTGTCCTGTCTCATCATCAGGATCGTTTTCATTCAGCAGGATGTTTCTTCTTTGATGCTCCGGCTGCTCTCATCCACCAACCCCAAACTCAATCAGGGCGGCACTGATGCTGCATTCAGGTCAGATGGGAATAATCAGCAGCGAGGAACCTCTGAAGTTAAAGTGTTTTTATGATGATGTGGTTTTAAGGGAACCATTTGGAGCATAAAATAACTCCTTTGTGTTTGTCAAGGTGGTGAACTTCCAGGAATTTCCTAAAGTTATTGGGCAGAAGTTTCAAATCTTATGATTTTTGATGTTTTCATGTCAAGTAATCAAACTTTCTTGATCAGCAAGTTTTCAGACTTCCTGGAGCTATTTTGCTATTTTCCTTTCACCAATATTCTGGAGGATTTTTAAGACCTTTTTCCACCTGATAGCTTGATAAACTTCAAAATTACAACATCTTTTGTGGATCTTTCTCTCTGCTCTGAGTCAAACCAACCTGTTCTCCTCCTGGCCTGTGGGGGCGCTGCACCGACAACCACTGAAGGAAACAAAGCAAAAACCTCTGAAGACACTGAGAGCAACTTCCTGTTTCACCAGATGGAAACAAGATGGAGGCGTCAGATTTTTGTTCTCTTTAGTCTTTGTTGAGAAATTGTGAGCTTTTTCTCCTGCTAGCTTTAGCATTACACCTTTGATTTGGTTGTATTTACCCAGAATGCCCTGCTCTACAGGCTGCTTCCTACTTTTGGAGCTGTTATCATTATTAATGTACAAATTGTGGATTTATTGCTTTGATTAAAAACTAATAATCTGGTAATTACGTGCATTAATTAGCGTCTGACACGAACGCATTCTCCCCTGAAATGATAGTTGTAGTAACTTCATTCCCTCTGTTTGCTGTTATTTTCATAAGTTTGGATGGTAATTTTCCAGTCAGGCTCGATTTTTTCTTCTTCTTTTTTATCTTTTGGGAATGTTGAGAATAACTGAGAAGCTTTTTCAATATTTAGTGTAAAAAAATAGGAAAACTTTCTCCTACAAAATTTTCCAAGCATATTTTATGATTTTCCTTCACCTGATGTTAGCTTAAAAACACTTTTCAGTTCTCCTTTAATTAATAATTATATATTTTCTTTCATCTGTTGAGCTTCTGTCAGCCTTAAATAAAAAAAATGAAAGTTTTCTGGAGTTTGGATTGATGTAACCAAATCACAAACCTTAAAGTTTCTGTAGCTAACAGCACAAAGTGATTTAATAGGTGTTTAATTAGATGCCAATAAACGATGATTAGTTTCATCACAGACATGTCAAAATGTATAAATCTAACGGTTAATTTTTTGGTTCCACGTCGCTCGAGCTGAATCTGAAACAAGCTGTGATTAACCAGTTCGGATCAGCTAATCAGTTCCGACCAAAACAAACCAAATCAGCGCGAGAAAAACCTCATTACCAAAATCTGAATTGGCCCCGTTAATTGGACGGCCTCCGCTCCCTCCTCTGCTGCTTCAGCAACTTTAACGGCGCCGTCGTGAATATTCAAAGACACGTGAAGTTTGATTAGTTTGCTTTGGTGGGATCGATTGTTGCATCTGTCACAGTAAGGAAATCTGCGTCTTTGTGCTAAATTATGCTAATTATACATCAACAGTGCAGCAGCTGTGAGGAGAAATCATCAGGAAACAAAATCACTTTAAACATTTAAAGTTGGTCTGCAGTTTGTCACGGATCCTCCAGATTCCACGTCTCTGTAAAACTTAAAACTGTTTGGATAAATAAAATAAACCAGAACATCGTAACATGAACATCTGGAGCAGACAGGTTGTTCTCCCTGCTTTCACCAGTTTGCAGGAACCCGGGTCAGAACAAATCAGGCTTCACCTGGATATTATCGCAGACTGGGTCAGAACCGGAAAGGCAACCTGAAACATTCTCATTGGAGCAGATTTTATTCTCATTAAAGACATTTTTAAACACCAACTGATCCGTTAAAACGTCAGAGTTGAATTATAATCTGATTCTGCTCATGACCCATCAGCACCGGCGCTCCTCAGGGTGGCGTCCTCGGCCCACAGCTGATCCATCCGGATCTGATCCAGACCAAACGGACAGTTCTTCCCCTGGACCGTCTGATTAAAATCAGGCATCTTTGCTCTAATTCAACCTTATTGACTTTTTGTAAAAACAAAACTGTATGACGGATCAAACCGTTCAGAAATAATTTAGATAATTTTAACTAATCTAAAACAAGAAAAGTTTGGTCTGATTTAACTTCAGACAGAGGAAAAATGTATTTATGTCTGTTTATTTAGTGAATGTAAATATCTGATTTCAATATTTATAAAAAGGATAATAAATAAATCTTTATATTTGTAATTAATAAAGCCGAATCTCTTAGTTTAGTAAAATCCAAACTTACCAACAATTTCTCAGCTAAAAGTGATAAGACTTTATTTGATTTTTGGCACTACTGGCGAAGACGTTTAAAACCCATAAATGAATTCTTTATTGCAGGATCTCACATTTCTGAAAAGGTCAAAACTACATTTATTCAGTGATTTACTCTGATTCCTGCTTAAGTTGGGATTTATTTGTGCAAAAACTCCCCGTTCATAACAAGGTGCACTGTAAAAGTTGACCTCTCAGTATATTTTAAGTGTTTTTGTTCTGTGATTGCATAAAAAGGTCAGATTTATGTGTCGGTGAGGAGGAAGCCGTGGTGTTGAATTATTTCTGAGAGATCTGGCGTCCAGTTTTCAGACGTTATTACCAGCAGGGGAATGATTTAGGAAATGCAGGCCGTGTAAAACTGCCTCCTCTCGAGCTCAAACAGGAAACCTGGACTTGGAGCAAGTTTAGCTGCTCTAAGATTTAAGTTCTACGGACTGGAACCGGGTTTTCCGGGCCACAGCGGGGGAACGAAGCGAAGCTTCAGCTCAGACCTGCAGCACTTCCAGGTGAAGACTCGGTTTAAACTTGCAGTAATGAAACCGCCGCCTCCCGTCGTCTGCAGGGACCGGCGCAGCGCCAAGGGAGCGCTCGTTTTCCTCACCTTGAATCCCACATGGGTGGAGTTCCTGTTTTCCAGCCTCATTAGTTTCTGTCTTTGTGCCTCTGGAGGTTTAAAAGTTCAGCCTGCAGTTCCAGTTAAAACGCCGTCGTTACATGTTGATGCGTTTGAGCCGAAGCCTCCAGAGGAACCGGCAGAACGGATTCCTGTCAGGCGGTTCATCAGGGACACTTCAGGTTTTCTCCTGAGTTTGACCTTTGACCTGTTCATGATGTGTGGGGGGAGTCTTAAAAAAGGTAGAAAATGGAGGAAACTAACTGGTTAGAGTTGAAGTTTTGCTCTCGTCTTTTAGTGTTAATTTATTAGTGCTTTGTTTTTATCCGTCTTGTTATTTTAGTGAAATTTGACTGTTTCTGATTGGTGACGGGTTTTTGGTGTCTGCTGCTGTTTGCATCCGTTTCATTTTGTTTTATTTCTTTTATCTCCTGGAGTTTTCCCGCCTCCTCTGAGCGGTTCTGAGCAGCCGGTGCCGGCAGGAAGCGGGTCCAGCTGGTAGCCGCGTCTCCCTTCTGTAAACAGCAAATCGCTCTGATAAACGGCGCCCTCTGATTAATCGCTGCCTCTCGGGGAAACGTGCACACAGCCAGCCGCTGATCAATTGTTTCCATGTGTGCAGTTTGGAGCTGTGCGCGCTGAACTCTGGGATGGATTAACCTGGACTCAGAAAGTTTTTTTTTTTTTACTGCCAAGCTTTCATGTCGTCTGCAGGCTCATGTTAGAAACATGAAGCTGCTGCAGACCTGAAATGTTTCAGGGTGTGTTTTTATTTTCAGGAAACGGTAAAACATGAAAGCAGGAAGTCGCCGTTATGGTTCTCGTTGCGTTACATCACGGGTTGTTTAGCAGGACTGAAAGTGATTGATTAAATAATCAGTTTCAGATCCGACCACTAATTATTCAGCTTGACCTTAAAATCAGCAAATTTAACTTGATGAACCTCAGATCATTGTTGCTCTGCTAGGAAAAACTCAACTTTATTTTTTTCCCTTGTTTAGTTTTCTGTAGTTTTTCTTGTGTCCTTTGGAATAAAAAAAATGTAAAACGTGAACAGAAATTGTAATTTTTCAGTTATTTTTTTCTGTTCTGTCTTGTTAGAATTAACATTCTACATGAGAAAATCAAAAGAAATAAACTATGTTCCAGCTTTTTATTTTCCTTATTTTTTTCTTCTTGTCCTTTCTAGAAGGAAAAAAGATTTTAATATTAAAAACTCCATTTTACCGCTTATTTCCTCTTTTTTTTTCCAGTTGACTTTTAGTCCCTTTTTGTCCTGTCCTTCACTTTTTTCTTCTCTCTTTTTTAAGACTTGTCAAAAGGAAAAAAATGTCAAAAATAAATATAAAATATATTTCACTTTATTTTTTCTGTTTTTTGACATTTTTGTAAATGAGCCGTTTCAAAAACCTTCTTTCGTCATTACCTAGCAACCCCAGCAGAGTTCCGCCCGTTACCTAGCAACCCCAGCAGAGTTCCAGGATGTTTTGATCAGCTGGTTGTATGCGCTGTACAATGGCTGCTGGAAAAGACAAAGTGTTTTGTTGTTGGCTTCCCATCCTTGTTGTGTTCTTTCTGGCTCCACATGAGGCTCTAAACTACAAAAATATTACAAAGTAATTTTGGCTCCATGACGCTTTACACCTTCCATTACTGTAAAAAAAAAAAAAAATCTGATTATTTTGTAAATATTTCATGCTCAATTTATTGTTGAGCTGGAAAAAAATTCTCTTGAAAACTTTTTGATTTTAGTTTTTAAAGTAGGTTTTGATGTTTGGCTGTGGAGTCGACGATTTGCTGCAGGAAGTTTGGACAACCCCTCTCCTCGGACACCTGTTGAAGGAAACGGCGTCGATCTGTGGCTGATTCATGAACATGAACTGAAGATGAAACGTCTGTTTCCCCCCAGGTTCTTCCGGGGCGACTACACGGTGGAGGTGGCGATCAACGACTACCTGGACATTTACTGCCCGCACTACGAGGCGCCGGAGCCGGCGGAGCGCATGGAGCACTACATCCTGTACATGGTGAACTACGACGGCTACATGAGCTGCAGCCACTACCGCAACGGCTTTAAGCGCTGGGAGTGCAACCGGCCGCAGAGCCCCAACGGGCCGCTCAAGTTCTCCGAGAAGTTCCAGCTCTTCACGCCCTTCAGCCTGGGCTTCGAGTTCAGGCCGGGACACGAGTACTACTACATCTGTGAGTACCTGGAGGTCACCGAAGGTCACCGCGCAGCCGCAGGTCCAGGCTTTGACTGGACCGCTGAAAACCGTGGTTGGCTCTCTTGGTTAGGCAAAGAGTTTTTGAACGAATTTTTAATTTATTCTGACCAGATTTTGAGAATAGCTTTTTTTTTTTAGCTTTTGGTGAGTTTTACTCTGTAGCAGCAGAAAGTTAATCCATTCATTTTGAAACTGCTGACGAGTTTCCTTCCTGCTTTGTTTCCTTCCTTTCATATGCATTTCCTCACTTTCTTTGTTCTTTTCCATCTTCCTTCTTTCCTACCTTCCAATTTTTTTCCTTCCTTTCTTGTTTCCTTCCCTGTCAGTAGGGGTATACTTACTTTTCCACACAGCTTTTCCATCTGGGCTTCATCTTTAATGAAAGACGGGGTGTTTTTTTATTTTACTGATAAACTGGATTGACCAGAACCAGGTTTAAGTTGTTTTATGTGATGATTCACTTTGTTAATTGTTTAATTATCCAAAATGAAGCTGTTATTTCCTGTCGCCGTCTGAACGCGCCGGGTTCAGTGGATCGGGTCAGAACCGTCAGAAACTCACTGCATTTCTGTCGGTTCTGGATGTAATTTATCCTCCAAGCTGGAAAACATTTCCTACATTTTCCTAAATAATTTTCCTAAATTGTCCCGTTTGGACTGAAAGGCCTCAGAAACGCCGCTGCTCTAAATGACACTTAATGACTCTGAGTGAAACATGAATAAAACATCATCATCTCTCTGAGTCTCTCTCTCTGTCAAACAGCAGAACAAAGAATCTGAATCTGCAGGTTTAATTCCAAACCGTTTTATAAATTTATTTATTCATCTGGATTAAATTCGGCTCAGCGACCGAAAAACCGGAGATCAGAAACGCTGCTGTGGGGGAAAGCACGGGGAGATGTGGGCTGAAACACACTGAGGCTGAAGCACGGTGGTGGAGGGGTGAGGAGCCGGGATGCTTCCTCGTTTCCTTTAAAAATTCACCATGAATTCATTGTGAATTTTAATGTTTGTTTTGTTTTTATTTTAAAATAAAAACGACTGAAGTTCAGGAACGCCCATATATGGCGCTTGTGTTGTTTTCCTGTTTTAAACTGGTTTCCATTATGATGTGGAGGCTTCAAACTGGCTTCCTTTGTGTTTCCTCTGCAGCGTCTCCACATCCCAACCTGGCTGGGAAGCCGTGCCTGAAGCTGAAAATCTACGTCAAACCGAGCAGTGAGTCTTGTTTTAAACCTTTGGCTTCGTGCTCAAAAGGTCCAGATCTGATTCTGCAGGGGCTGAAAGGCTAAAAGCAACGAGTCAGAAACAAAACGCACTTATTAAAAACCATTCATTTAGCACTTCATGCCCAACAGTCTTATTATTCACGTAATTTAAAATAAAACAATAATTTCATAAGAAATTTTAACATAAACTTGACAAACTTCATTAGTTTTTATGCTTCAGCAAATATCTATGGAGCAAAACTGTGGCCAAAAAGTTAAAACTGAAAAAAAGATTTGAAAAAAGTTCCAAACAGCTTTTCGAATTCTTTTCTTTTTTCAGTTTCAAAATAATTTTTCAGTTCCATTTTGTTCTTTTGAACAAAATTTGTGGCCCCAGTTTAGCTCCATAAACAGCTGCTGCATCAACACACCAACTAAAATCAGACAGTTAGCCTGTCTGCCTTCAACAACAACTGATCTCATAATGCTGAGATTAAAGTCAAAATTTAGATCTTTCCATTTGTTCTTTGTAGTGGCACTAATCTTCTTCCATAGAAAACAAATTTGTTTTGTTTTTGTAAATGTACAGACTCTGACATCTTTAAAATCAGAGTCAAATAAAAATTTTCTCACCAATTTTGTTTCATTTGAAGACATTTCAACCAAACTGGGATGAAACCAGTTTGTACTGGGTCAGGTAGTCAGTTCTACCTTTCCTCAGTTAGAAAACATAAAACTCATGAATAATAAATAAATCTCATCTGAAATGAAAACTCCGCTCCTCCTCGGCGTGAAGCTGAAAAATACTCGTTCAAATATACAGAAACATTTTTATCATGATGGAAGTGAAATAATCTGCTGCCGTTTCATCAATAATCAGGAATTATTGGTTTAAATAATCTATATGGAAAGTTATTTGTTAGTTTTGTCTTATTTTAAGCGTATTAAGATATTTTCACTAGAAACTAGAAAAAAATACTTGGTAAGATTTTGTGGGTTTTTTCAGCGCTAGCTGTGAAGCCTTTCCTACATTTCCCAGAATGCTGTGCGGTTCTGGATCAGAGAATATTCTAGATATTGAATATTCTATCAGATACCTATCGATATTTATCACGTGTTTATTGTGATATATATCGTTGTTTATTATCCAGCCGCATTGTTTACTATTGTTCACAGTAAAACTTCTGCTGGACTTTCTGGTGTCAGTGATTCTGACTAAACTGTAAAATGTCCCAGCTGAGTAAATCTAGAAATATATAAACAGAATCCAACCGGAACCTTTAATTGCGGCAAAATGAAGATAAAATCAAACCCAATAAAGATTTAAACTGGTTCCTCCACACTGGAGACATCTTGAAGCTGTTTCTACCAACTGAGGTTTTTCAAAGTATTGACTAAAATATCAGTACTTACCCCGTATCGTTTTCACTTATTTACACGTGAAGAGGATTACTGGGGTTATTACCAACATCTGGTGTGAATTTCGCCCGTTAGAATCGTGTTTGTGTTAAATACTTGCTGCTCCTGCTGTGGAGACGTCCTCTCTCCTCCGCTGGACGATGCTAATCTTATTCATGTGTATTTTTCACATCTCCACTTTGCTGATGAGCTTTAAGACTCATTACTGTGACTAACACTGGAGCGGCGCCGGCCGGGCCTGTCAGTCACTCAGCTGCTCAACACCCAACATCTCTGCAGAAACTCACAGCTGCACAGACGCGTCGGCTACCTGACGGTACCGAGGCTCGGTTCTGCCTGACTCGGGTCGATTTGATAAAACGAATCAGAACCAGAACCTGTGACTAGAAAACATGAATGTTCAATGAAAACAGGAAGCAGGTACTGATAGAAAACACTGAGAAGTTAATTATATCCAGCGGTCGGCACCGCTAGCTAAAAAGCTAGCTAGTGAGCTAAGCTGAAGTTGTTTGTTGTATTTAGTTGTATTTAGTTGTGTTGTACTGGTGTAGCGTTATGAATAAATGGAAAACTTTCTTTAAAAGAGAAGCGTTTTGAGTCAGTTCAGCTGTCTTGGATCAGGCGATGCTAACCCTCAGATAGCATCGGTATCAGAAGTGCAGCCGGTGCGTATTTAGCGTAAATGAAATGTTTTTGTGGTCCTTCTTTCAGACGACTCCATCTATGAATCTCCAGAGCCCTTCCTGACGGACGACACCACCGGCGGCGGCAGCCCGGCTCTGCCGTCCGCCATGTTGCTCTCCCTCCTGCTCATCCTGCTCCTCGCCTCCTCGTAGCACCTCCTCCTCTCCCTCCCGCTGCTGCCGGGACAGATTTGGGAAGCGAGCGCAGCTCCCGCTCCCTGACCTCCGACCTTTTCCTGGACGTGGATGAGGAGTCGGAGACCGGCAGCGGGAGGAGCTGCGTCTGGAGTTTCTGAAAACTTTTCTGTTAAAAAAGCAAAAACTCTGTTTCAGGTCTGAGCGCTGAGGCTCCGCTGACCTCCATGTTCACAGCTGGCTGGATTTTATGCATTTCAGGAAACTCGTTAAAAGAATCCATTTTTTAAAATCTCATTTTGTTCATTTTCAAGTTGATGCCAAAGTTTTGTACGTCCGTTCTATAAGCCTCACTGAGTCGTTACTCACACATTTTGAAACGTCGAAATGTTTCATTCTTTTCCATTAAGACTAAATCTTACTAAAACCTTAACGGGCCTCTATTATGTAAAATTCACATTTTGCACGTTTTAATGCTTCCATTTGAGTCTCAACAATTTCTACAAACAGTTTTAAGCGTTTAAAAAACTCAGCCAGCAGTTTTGTGGCAATAAGTTTATGTTTTTTTGGTGTCTAGAAAACGAGCCGTTTCAAAAACCTCTGGAACGTTTGACGGGCATTTCGCGGTTACCTAGCAACCCCAGCTGAGTTACGCCCATTACCTAGCAACCCAAAAGGAGCTCCAGCTGGGTTTATGCTGTACAATGGCTGCTGGAAAAGACAAAGTGTTTTGTTGTTGACTTACCATCCAGAAGCCACTCAATGCATTCTAGTTGGTTGTGCAGGAGGCTCCACTTCTGCTTTTCAAAGATGTACGGTTGTATAATCCTGCAGTCATTTTCACATCTGAGTGTAAACGTTGAGTTGGGGGCGTGGCCAGCAGCTTATTTGGATTTAAGACAGCTAAAATCATCATCTAAGAATAATTTTGTGCAGGAAAAGTAAAGAACATATTTTATTTTATCCATAGATCTGTCCTAACCTGTTCTAGGTCACCTGTAATAGAAAAGTCTAACTTTCTCCAACTAGTCTGTGGTTTTTAAATGGAAACTTCATTTATTTACCTGAACCTCAAGAAAAATTTAACCAAATTTATACTTTCTATGCTGAAATCTCTCCCAAAATACTTTTGTTACACAAATAAGACTTAGTGATTAATTATTCTTAAAAAATAATTTGTTTGATTTTAATAAATTTGTGAAGTAATAAAAAATAGGATTTTTTAAAACTACACATGTTAATTTTCTTATACATCTAACAGCTAAAAACAGTTTAAAGGTTTCATTAGAGAGAAACAGTGCCATCTGGTGGCCACATTAGACACTGCAGCTTTAAACTGGATCCATGTCTGGAAAACTTCACCAAAACACTGAAGTTTCTCCCTGATACATGAAATCCTTTTGTTTTAATCTGCAGTAATTAAAAATTACAGCAATAAGAGATAAATTGAAGCAATGTTTAAATAAATAATGAGTAGTTATTTAGATAAATGAGTTGTTTTTGGATCCCCTATGAATAAATGGAGCTCAGTACTACCTGTGCAGCTTGGCGGTCAATGGAGTCCAGCGTCAGCCTGAGAAACCCATCAGAGACTGAAACCATCTGCAGCTTTCATCACTGGGAACTTCATCCGGTCTGCATGCAGAGGGGAAGGCTCGACCCAGAGACGGCCATGTTTCAATCACCGATGGTTGCAGTCGCAGCGAGACACAGTTTCCACCGGCAACAAAATCAATGCAAAAACCACAAAGTTACTCAAATATTCATGAGTCACATCAGTCAGCCATATGGGGCTGTGCTGCTCTCAGTAACTGTGTTTTCATTACCAATGTCAGCAAAATGTCGACATTCTGCTAATGTTGAAAAAATACAACCTCAACATTTCATTAAATGGACACTTCCTGTTGTCTTCTTTGTCGTTTCCGCCAGTAGTAACATCCGGTTGTTGATCATGTGGCTCGAGTGATGTGAAGAAAGTGTTTGCATTGGAGTTTTGCGAAACACATTAATTTCGATACAGCAGAAAAACAACCTCATCTTGAAATTGATGTTTTCAATGAAGCAAATTCATTTTCTTGATTCCAATTTGCACAATTTTAAGGCCAGTTTCCAGTTTAGCTGCGTTTCCATTACAAATGTCAGCAAAACGTCGATATTCTGCTAACTTTGACAAACCCTACTTCAAAATTGTGACGTTTCCATTAAATGGAGACTTCCTGTCGTCTTCTTTGTCGTTTCCTCCAGTAGTAACATCTGATTGTTGATCAAGTGACTCTGATGATGCGATAAAAGTTTCCATTGCAGTTTTGTGATGGTTCTGGTTGAGATGCATCTGAACTTCCTCAGACTTGGTGAACTGTGTTTGTGGACGTTGTGGCTCAGCTCTGACTGTGATCTTCATCGTTAATAATCGGAGTTTAAACCGTCCAGCCCTGCAGCAGCCGACGCCCCGACGGCCTTTCCTTCCTGAAAACCTGCCAAAGACTTGCTAAACTTTTTTTATTGGATGCTTCTTTGGAGTTGGGTTTGGGCTGGTGGATGATTTAAAGGGGCGGAGCTTCCTTCTTATTTTCTAAATTTTGTTGTTTTGTTGTAAATAAAAAGTAAAACCGAATGTCCTGCGAAAAATACAAATGTACAAATATATAAATGGCCTTTTTCTCCCCCCTCCCCCACTGGTGCTGAATTTTTAATGACTGCGAAACAGCGCCACCTTGCGGTGGCGCCTTTCATCAGAAAAACCCCAAACTTTGTGTTGTCTTCATCACCTCATGACGTCCTTCCATCCCCGATGGAGGGAGGCGTGTCCTTGTGAGCGGAGGAGCCAGGGGCATGCTGGGAAATGCAGTATCTCAAACGGCGGCACTGTGACGGAGGACGGGCGAAAACGTTTTCAGAACGAACGTTTTGTTTTGAAACCCAGGAGATTACTCATGTAAGATGTAAAGTCTGATGTTTGCTGTTGTTTTAGTTCCTGCCTGAATCACGATGCATTCTGGTCGCTGTAGTCCTGTGAGTTCTGGTTCTGTTGCTGGTTCTGGTTCAGTGGGTTCTGTTGCCATGTTAACGTTGATTTCTGTGTGAATGAATTTAGTTTTTTTTGTGGCACTAAACGTAAAGAAGAGGAATAGTTACAGAAAATAAAGCTAAGTGTATTCAAGAAGGAAATGTTTTTTTACATCAAAATGTCTCCATATTCTATTCTTTCAAAGACAAAAAAAAATCTGTTTTTTTATATTTTCTTATTGGATGCTTATAAAGTCCTGTTGTAAAGTTAAACAAAGCATTTATCTGATTGGCTCCAGAGAGGTCAGAGGTCACAGGCCTCCTTTTGTTAGCCTGCGCTGCATGAGCAGGAGAAATAAATTATATTTCAGAGAGAAAATGATACGATATGAACCTGTGTTTGATAAAAAGTCACTGCTAATAAAAAGATTTAAGTTCCACTCAATGAGCTTCGTCTGAATTATTTCTTATTTAAGTCGAAACAGAAAAAATAAAGTGGGCAGAAACTGATTTATAATTAATATATTGACATTTTGAAATTAGAGCAAAGTATGAAAATATTTTAATTTTTAACACTGACAGGAGATTTTTTAAAATGTTAAACATAATAGATTAATGACATGTTAACTTTTAAAAAAGTCCAAACTGTCCCTTTAAATGTTCCTGGTTACATTAAATATTTTCTCATTAAAACCCTTAAACTGTGAGACGTTTAGCTTCTAAATATTGAATTTTTAATTTTTTCCACAAAATTTTTAAAGTAAAATTAAAAAACGATTTTAAATATATCTTTAAAATTATGAAAATTTCCTGGATTAATTTTCAATTTTCTAGAATAATTAGCTGCTGTTTAAGATGAACATGTTTTATTTTGATACAAAAAATTGAGCTCTTTTAATGTGTAACTGCAATAAGTTCAAAAAGATCCCAAATAAAATGAAGCTTTATGTTTTTGTAGCTTAACTGTAAAAAATGCAGACAAAAAAATCCAGTGAAAAAACACCAGATCAACTGAGGTAAATATATTTTAGATGCATTTTAAACTTTGCTAAGCAAATATTTGAATCTAAAAAAATGTATACATATGAATTACAATATTTTTATGTTAAAAAAAGGTTAGAATTATAAAGTAAAATTTTGGAAGTTTAAAAAATGTCATAAATAAGAATAAATGAGATTATAAACAAAATGTTTGATGATAAAAAGGTAAAAAAATAAAAATAAAATACTGCTAACTTTAAAATGTTAACAAAACTGAACGCAAATTAACAGAGAGAAGCTCAGTTTGAACATTAAATTTAACATTTAGACCAATAAACCAAAAGCAGAAACTAAATGAATCTTAAAGGAACAGGAAGTTTTTTCCTCTGAGTGTGGAAACGTTTCACATCTGCAGATCTTCCTCAGAGTTTCCTGCTCCTTCAGCCACAGAGACACAGAGAGACCTGAACGCTGTGCGAGAGGCGGGAAGGTGGCAGCGGTCCAGCGCGCGCCGCACTTCAGCCATATTGTCATCATTATCTCATTATGAGGTCGGCCAGAGCGCTTGGAGGCCAGCTGAGCTTGGCACGCCGCCCAGGAAACACGCCAACGTCAGCCAATCCGAGCGCAGAACTCTCACACTGGAAGTAATCGAGTACTTTTACTTGCAGCTCCAACACAAACTGTTCAGATACATTTTTTAAAACCTTTTATTCTGCAGATTGTGAAGATTTTCAGGCTCAGATTCAGCAAAGAAAAATATGAAAATTATAATTAAATAACAAAAATAAGGATTTTTTTCATAGACTGCACTGCAAAAACAAAATCTAACCAGTACACTTTTATCTGCTTTTTAGTGCCAATTCTTTATTGAACCTTAAATAAGACAAAACTAACCTACAAGTACATTTTCATAAAGAATATAGGAGCTTGTTTTAAGCTAATAATTCCTTAATATGGATAAAAAAGTTCATCATTCTGAAAATCTGTTCATTTTGTGATGTTAAGATATTCAGGCTCACATGAATTCATCTGGATTTAATGAAAAATAAAACCATCATTCAGCCAAAGTGCTGAAACTGAAGATCAGAAACGTTCACTGGACTCTCAGTCTGGTTTCATTTTTCTGAAAATGTTCCTCAGATTCTTCACTTTAAATGTCTGAAGATTTTCCCACTTAATGATTGTTTTAATTGATTGTTCTGGTTATTAATCAATTAATCGGGTAAAGAAGTAGGCGTATTTTTCACTTAAGCAATATCAAAAACATATGAAAATAAAACAATTAATTTTCTCTTTTAAATAAGATATTTTTCTTTTTTGTGCCTAAAATACAATAACATAACATTAATTTAGTGAATTTGAACTGGATTTTTGTGAAAACATAATTACAGACAAATAAGGATTTTTTTTTAAAAAAATCTCAAATGCAAAATATCTATATTTTTGTCTTAATTTTTGCTCTGTGTTGCCTTTTTTCAGTGCATAACCAGCTAGCGATGGTCAACTAATTATCTGACTATTTCAATAATTGATTCATAATGATTTTTATTTCGGCCTGATAATCAGTTGTGATAGAATATTAACTAAATATTTAGTCAATTTTCTAGTTTTAAGCTGTTTGCCTTCGGCATGTAAACCAGTTCATTTAACATTTGAATCTTTTATTCTGATTTTCCATCATTCATTGAACCTTTCAACAACAGAAGTTTACTCACACAGTCTTGGAAGCAGCAGGAAGTTGATCTTGTCACTTCCTGTTTGTTTTATGCGCCGTCATGTTTAGAATAATGCTGAGTCATCATCTGAAGAAAACAGAAAATTAAACTGATTTGATTCAAACCGACTCGATAAAAACTGAGCAGAAGTTTAAACTCCTTCAATAAACAGCAGCGAACAGATTCCAGGTCGATTCTTAAAGTTATGCTGCCACCTGCTGGTTGGAATGGATCACTACAACTGAACGCTGCACTGCATTTTCTAATTTTTTGTTTTCCAAAAATTAGAAAATCATGAAAAAAATGATGTTTTGTGTCACCTCTATGAGAAAGTTTCCAGCTTTTCACTGCAAAACAAACAGAAAAAATGTTTTGTTTAGTTTCTAGTGAAAATGTCTCAGTTCAGGTAAATAAGACAAAAATAACTTAAAGTGATTTTTCAGTAAGATTAATAAGATGAAATCAATAATTATTGACTAGAAACAAAAAGCACCAAAAAAATATTTGAATCAAAAGTGACTTGATATTTAAAGACAATTTCAAACTAAAAGAAAGATTTGAAAAAATATTTTTGAAAATGGTAAAAAGTTTGAAGCTGAATAAAAGATTTTAACTAAAAAAAAAACATTGAATCTGAAAAAGTATCTTTGAACATTTTTTTATTTTTCACATCAATATTTCAGTTTTAAATCTTTTTTGTCCTTTTCAGCTTCAAAATGTTTTTGAGTGCCATTGTTTTTTTCCTCCTTTGAACAGACTTTACGGCCCTAATGTCGCTCCCTAGCTCTCCTCCTCCATGTCGCCATGTGGAGCCGCGGCCAGCAGGGGGCGCCACCTGAACAGAGGTTGGTTTGCAGGCTGCAGTTTCTCCGAGATGTTTAGTGAATCTTTAAAACTCAGATGGTCTGGCAGGTGAACATGAAGAATTAGCTTCACATGTTTTACACTGAAAAAACTGATTTGGAAAAAATATATATATATTGCCTGATTTTTTTAAATTTTGTAATTATGTTATTTATATGAATTTAAGATACCAAAATTTCCACTTAATTGTATATTTTGGTCCAACTAATGACTTAATTTTAAATATTAAATGATTGATAGTTTGATCAGTTACTCAGTACTTGAGTAAACTTTATACCAAAGTTTTACTAGAGTATCAATAGTACTCAAGTTTTACTAGAGTACTATCGTACAATCTGCGGGAACTTTACCCTCCTCTGATTACTACGGAAAGGGATTAGAGCCACTGGGACAAAAATACCAATTTCGGTGAAAAAGGGTAAAATTATGAAATTAAAGTAATAATTCTGAGAAAATGATGACTGTGTTGATTTTTTAAAGTGGCACTAATCTTGCTCCATAGGTTTTAATAATTATTTTCTGCCTAAATGCTAAATTGAATTTAAACACCTGATCAAAGTTCTGATAAATGGCAGAATTTAGCCTGAACTAATCAATAACTGATCAGCAAAGTAGCCTGTGATTGTCAGTGGAGGCCGCCAGGGGGCGCAGTGCAGGGCTCAGTGGGCTCCAAAGATTAGAAAATAGGTGCAAAAATAACATAAAAATAAATCCCAAATATTTTTCAATCTTAAAATTTTCATCATAAATTTTGTTTTCTGTTTATCAATCATTTTTAAAATATAAAATGTGTTAAAATAATTTATTTAAATGTTATTTCTGATTAGCTTCTGAAACTGAAAAAGTTTCTGACAAAAAATAACAGAAAGAACTTT